>MJUU01018484.1:4216-25781 GCA_002080025.1 Modiolus philippinarum | reverse complement strand
CAGAGATACACGTCAGTGTTATGTATAACCGCAAGCAACGAAAAAAATATGAGTGAATTAAGAATCTAGCCCGTTTTACCCGTCTCAACTGTAGTGAATAACAATTGCTTATTTTCGTTAGTCCCGTAGATAGTAGTTGATATGGGGAAAAAGCCGTAGGTTTTCAAAAAACGTTTTTGAAAACCTACGGCTTTTTGCCATAGTTAACTACTATAAACTGCATGCCCGACAGTAACGAATCAACTGCGAAATGTACACTCCACAGGCTGGAGAGGAAGGTATATTGCTGCTCAGAAAGGGAAAGTCCACAATTGGGATGTTAAAATCATCACATTTGTCATACAGCTTAGATTTCAAACGTCCATTTTCGTCAATGTATATTGAAAGATCTAAATACGAAGCTATAAGTAGGTGTATTAGTAGTCTCTTTAGTTTCAAGCTCATGTGGATAAATCTGGTGTAAACATTCCTTGAATTTTGGATTATTAAGAGAAAGTACATCGTCTATGTAGCGGATGCTGAAATTAAAGGACTGGACTAAATGTTTTTGTTTTTCTGTGTAAGCCCTTGTAAAATCTTCGCCAAAATTAGCAAACGTCATTTATGAATAAAATGATAAATATTAGAAAAATGAAAGATAATTCAAATAATAAAAACATGCACCATTTTTGCACTACGACAATGCCTCCCTATTCCAGGTAGACTCTTACCCAAGAGTCTAATTAAAACAATGGTCACTTTCTCTTTTGCTTCTTCTTTGAATTTATGCTGCTGTTTTGGGAGAGTGTCTCATATCTAGTTTTCAATAACTAACAAAATACCGAAGTTACTGTAAATTTATTTTCTGCATATGCACATTTCGACAACTTATGTCTCATCAGTGCAACGTAAGTGTTTCTTTCATGTTGTTCCTTGTACTCGTTTACCTTAATTTTAAATTCCTCAATCAGTTTGTCTTTAAACTGAATCTGGTCTCTTAGATAATTAATGTCCGTTTATTGGTTGTCGATGTTTCTTATTTTCTCGGCAGCTGTCCTTAGTTGTCGAATTTTTTTATTTTAATCTCTTAGTTGGCGGACTTTATGCTCTAAATTTCCTAAGTGTATTTGGGACACACACAATGCTTTATCTTATTAGAAATCACCCTTTTCCGATTGTCTTGTTTTGTTTTGTTTTGTTTTTTTTTTTGTTTTTTGTTTTTTTTTTCATTTCTTTGTGTTTTGTTCTTACAGTCATGTCCATGGATTTGATGGTTTCATGGAAATCGTTATATATTACTTAGACTACAGTAAGGAAAAATTGTTACTTTACTTTTTGACCTTCCATTCATTGTATTATTCCGATTTAGCTTATTTGTTAGTTAATCTGTTGAAACATCATTTTGCGTAAAGTCCAAAATAGCCACATCTAAAGCACTTACTTTTAACTGCGTTTAAGGTACTGGGTTTTCCTCATCTAGTATTTGAAGATTCTTCTCTTGTAAACGGGGTTTCCAGAAGTTTATTGTGTCCTATCTCTAATATTCCGATTACATCATTGCAAAACTTCTTAAGGACGGAAACTTGCTACGCAGACAGACGTTGTGAAATCACAGAATGCTCTAGGTTCTCTACCAATTTTCGTATTGATAATTTACACACGGGGGACTAGCAGTAACAAAAGTCTGTTGCGAATAGTACAATCATATGATCCGTTGGAAATTGAAATTGATCCAAAATGATATAAACAGTATAACAATAAACAAAAGAATAATCTGTCACAAAAATATCGAGAGTCCAAGTTTAGGAATACGGGGTCCTTATTCTTTATGCCGGATTTCCGAGCTATGTAATCTAGCAGATTTGCTGTATATATTCATAATTTTGAGGTTAACGCAATCTGTGCTTTAACATTTACAATTTTTAGTTTAGAATTACTCAATTGTTTGTGTCACAATCTTAATCAGTTTATAACTATTTCTTATATTTACCTTTTAGCAAAATTGGCAAACGTTATTTATGAATTTAAAAGCAAAACTTAGAAACTATAAGATAATCAAATCATAAAGTCAGTGAGAACCGAAGCGTCAATCAAAACGTACAATCCAAGGACAATGGCAACATCAGAAAAAGAAGAAACGGAGACACAACATGAGCACGGCAAAGAAAAGAAAAATGAGGGCACAAGCATATACAAAGCTGAACAACACTGACCCAATAAAAAACCACGAGTGAGATCAAGTGCATCGGTAGAGTGAGCATCTCCTGCTCCTTATAAGACACTCGCAAAAAATATGCACAATTTTATTGCACTACGACATTTGATTTCGCCTTTTAACTACAAAGTGATTTGAAAAAATCAAGCCGAAAGTGAAACTCGCCTTTTGTTCTAAAATAAGTTTGGATCTACTTATTGTTGTATGAAAAACCAAGACCGAGGAACCAAATCATCGGTATTTATTTCTTTTTCTTTTCGTACAAAAAGAATTCATTTTACACTTGTTGATATTAATGCAAGATTAACTCAAGAAAATGATTCGAAAATAAATTTGTGGTTAATTGCAACACATACCCTTATGAATTTTTTTAATTGAAAATATTTACATTTATAGCAAATTTTCTCTCCTTTCAAGATTGTAGTCATGAAATTAGAAATTCACCTGTATTGGGTTCAGTTCGTATATTTAATATACTAAAGGGAAACGGGAGGTTTGAGTACTCATCAAACGGTTTTGCCAGAGCCGGTATCAGGGCCGAGACCCAATCAGTTTTTACGTTTGTCTTTTGTCTTATTTGTGTTTTTCCTGTTTTGTTCGCTCACAGATTGTGGCATGTGATTGTAATTTTCAGCCTTTGTAGACGTTTCCAGTTATCCACTTTTTTACTTTCGTTTTTTTTTAGAACAACAGTAGCCGATTTATGCTTAATTTTTTCGTACTTCAGTTCGTAATTCTGTTTTATATTCTATCTAGGATTAAAAAAGATTTTTCTTACTGAAATGAAACAACAGCAGAAGAATACAGAAGGAACAAGGGAAGTGATGATCACAAAAATCAAAGTCCAAAGACATGGCAAAAAAAAAACGGCAGCACAAGGGAGTGAGACAGCGAATAACGGAATCATGACAAAGAATAATCATGAAATAAAAAACCGACGTTATTATGCAAAGAATGCATGACATTAATACGTGACGATAAATTACAGCCTTTGTTACAACAGTAGACCAGCAAATATAATAAGTTTTTTTAAGATTTGAGTAAAGTCGCATCCCTTCTGTACATGTTAAAGTATTTACTATCATCCATTTATATATCTGATGAAAAGAAACAAAAATCTATTCGAAAAAAATTTGCTCAACAACACAAGAAAATCACCCCTTGCTTAATGTTGTTAAGCTCCCAAAATGTTTCAGCTATATCTGCCTGTTTTTGTTTTATTTTTGAATTAAATGTCAAGAACAAACAAGTCGACTTTTTAAAAAATAAGTTCTCATTGTTAAGTTGCAGTACTGCTCTCTATTTAATGTGTTACAAAAAGTCATAGAATTGCTTTTCACAGAAAGGGTTTGTTCGGAACTGTATTGCCTCCCCGTGTTCAAATGCATGCTCTTTCTTTTTATAAGATATGGTGTACTTTAACATGAGATAATATCTCATGTGTACACTTTTGTCTAAAATTATCATCTAATTTTATCTAAATTCAAAATCTAAGGTTTAACCTCCTCCACCTTATTTTTATTTTTAGTTTCATTTGATATAAAGATTATTTATTCGCCTTTCGTTTCGTTTTATGCATTTTAAACATTTTTTGAAATTGTGGATTTCTTTGGTTTGGGTTCTAGTGCTGCTAATGAGAAATCAATTTCCGAAATGGCCATACATCTCATTTAGATTAATTGCAGTAGAAGTAAAAATATGATATATGGTCTCGTATTCATTTATTTCACATCCTTTCGTAAAATATTTTATACGGGAGTTTGTATTTTAATTCAGTGTGGAATTGGTGATACAGTTCCCCGTGTTGAGATGTATGCTCTTTATTTTTCTCATATATAGTGTATATATTCTTACAGTATTGCCCATTGATTTCTTTTCGTACGAAAAGAATTTATTTAGCACTTGTTGATAATACTGCAAGATTAACTCAGGATAATGATTCGAAAATAAAATTGTCGTGAAAATTAGCTGTTTAAATTGCAACACATATCCTTATGAACTTTTAAATCGCAAATATTTAGCATTTATAGCAAATTTTCTCTCCTTCCAAGGTTAGTAGTTAGCCTGTATTGGGTTTAGTTCGTATGTTTAATATACTAAAGGGAAACGGGTCAGATTAACGGGAGGTTTGGGTACCCATCAAACGGTTTTGCCAGTGCCGGTATCAGGGCCGAGCTCCAATCACGTTTGTCTTTTGTCTTATTTGTGTTTTTCCTGTTTAGTTCGCTCACAGATTGTGGTATGTGATTGTAATTTTCAGCCATTGTAGATGTTTCTAGTTATCCACTTTTTTGGTTTCGTTTTTTTTTAGAACAACAGTAGCCGATTTACGCCGAATTGTATCGTACTTCAGTTCGTAATTCTGTTTTATACTCTATTTAGGATTAAATCATAAATTTTACATAGTCTAAGTGTACATTTGTAAGAAAAGACTTTTCTTATTGAAATGAAATAGCAGCAGTAGAATACCGAAGGAACAAGGGAAGTGATGATCACAAAAATCAAAGTTCAAAGACATGGCAAAAACGGCAGCACAAGGAAGTGAGACAGCGAATAACGAAATCGTGACAAAGAATAATCATGAAATAAAAAACCGACGTTATTATGCAAAGAATACATGACATTAATACGTGACGATAAATTACAATCTTTGTTATAACAGTAGACCAGCATATATAATAAGTTTTTTAAGATTTGAGTAAAGTCCCATCCCTTCTGTACATGATCAGTTATTTACTATCATCCATTTATATATCTGATGAAAAGAAACAAAAATCTTTTCGAAAAAAATATGCTCAACAACACAAGACAATCACCCTTTGCTTAATCTTGTTTAGCTTCCAAAATGTTTTAGCAATGTCTGCCTGTTTTTTTTCTTTTTAAATCAAATGTTGAGACCAAAGAAGTCGACTTTTAAAAAAAATCTTATTGTTAAGTCGCAGTAAGGCTCTCTATTTAATATGTATGCAAAAAAGTCAAAGAATTGCTTTTCACAGAATGGGTTTGTTCAGAACGGTATTGCTTCTCCGTGATGAAATGTATGCTCTTTACCATACCCCCGCTTGACAATTGGGGGTATATAGTGATGAGGTTGTCCGTCCATCCTTCCGTACTTCCGCCCGTCCGTCTGAGGGTACCCATCTCTTATCCGCTACTTCTCCAGAACCACGTAATAGATTTTCATGAAATTTTAACACAGTCTTTGTGACATAATGTAGATGTGCGCGTTCTATTTCAGAACTTGTTTTGATTGATTTTTAGGGTCTCCCATAGCAAAACATGGACTTAGCCATTTCATAACAAGTGGGTACCCATTTCTTATCCGCTACTATTCTTGTACCACTGAATAAATTTTCAAGAAACTTTAACACAGTCTTTTTTACATAATGTAGATGTGCACCTCCTATTTCAAAATTCGATTAAATTGATTTTTTGAGTTTCCCCTAGCAAAACATGGACTTATCCATTTCATTAAAAGTGGGAGCCCATCTCTTATCCGCTACTCTACCTGTACCACTGAATAGATTTTCATGAAACTTTAACACAACTTTTGTGACATAATGTAGTTGTGCACCTTCTATTTCAAAATTTCATTGAATTGTTTTTGGGGTTTCCCATAGCAAAACATGCACTTGCCAATAACATTACAAGTGGGTACCCACTCTTATCCACTACATGTACTCCTACTGAACCACTGAATAGATTTCCATGAAACTTTGACGAGTGTTTGTTTCATAATGTAAATATGCATCTCCTATTTCAGAAATTGATTTGATTGATTTTGTGGGTTTCTCAAGCAAAACATGGACTTGGCCATTACATTACAAGTGGGTTCGAATCTCTTATCTGATACGCCTCTTCCACCACTGAATAGATCTTCATGAATCTTTTAACACTGTCTTCGTGACATAATATAGATGTGCACTTTTTGTTTCAGAATCGGATTTGATTGAATATCAAATGGGGTAGCGGGGGTATATATCAGTGAGCTTTGCTCACAGTTACCTAGTTCTTCTAAGATATGGTGTACTTTTACATGAGATTATATCTCATGTGTACACTTTTTTTATAAATATCATCTAATTTATATAAATTCTAAAACCTTAGCCCCTCCATCGTAGTTTTCTCCTAAGCTATATTTGATATAAAGATTATTGGCATTTCGTTTCGTTGTATACATTTTAAACAAGTTTTGAAATTGTGGATTTCCTTTATTTGGGTTCTAGTGCTGCTGATGAGGAATTAATTTCCGAAATGGCCATACACCTCATTTGGATTAATTGCAGTTGGAGTAAAAATATGTTATATGATCTAATGTTCATTTATTCCATATCCTTTCCTAAAATATTTTATACGGAAGTTTGTCTTTTAATGCAGCGTGGAGTTGGTAACACAGTTCCCCCGAGTTAAGATGTTATCAGTTAGACTAAAGTAAGAAAAAATTAACCCGTCACATTTCGACTGGCTTCATTTTTTTATGAATCCCTCTTTTTTAGCTCACTTTACCCAAAGGGTCCGTTGTCTTTCAGTTAACTTTTCACATTATCATCTTCTCCTCTGAAAAGTAAGTGAGAAACGAACCGTCAGTCAAAGACGAACAATCCATGGACAAAGGCAACATCAGAAACACTAAGAAACAAGGACACCACTTGAGAACGGGACAAAAAAGAAAAACGCCGTGCTTAACATGTCAACTCCGGTAGTAAAGTCAAATCCGATAGAGTAAAAACAAACTTGAGTTGTAGAGGGAAAAATCTGTTGTCATCTGGGAAACAGATATACCGTAACGATCGACAAGATCGTAATGTCGGCCGTTAAACTTCTGAAACCACTGAAGCAAATTCAACCAAACTTTATAGAGTGATGTTTGGAAGGTCCTTCACAAAGATTGCTCATTTCATTCCGATCCAATTAAAAACATGGCCGACAGGGCCGAACGTAGGTTTAACATTGGATCCTATGGGAAATCACATCTGTCTGATAAAAAACATGGCCGCAAGCACGGAACATAGTTTAACATTGGACCCATGGAAAATCACATTTTCATCTTCCTCTCTGAATCCACCATAACAAATTCAACTAAACTTTATAGGAATGATGTACCAAAGATCATTCACAAAGATTGCTCATTTCGTTCTGATCCGATAAAAACATGGCTGCAAAAGCCAAACTTAAGTTCACATTGGACCTTATGGGAAAAATAAAGAATCTATCCTTTCCAGTCGTTGACTATCATAGTTCTACTGTCGAAAGGGCTAAACTTAAAAAGTTCGAGCTTTAGCGAGAGCTTTGATGTTTAACCCTTGAGACAGTAGAACTATGATAATCAACGACTTGCAAATGATAGATTTATTTCTCTAATTCTAAACTTAATGACAGTTTCATGTGTTTAGTTTTTACCCCGTCGTGGGCCTTTACAATCAAGACAAATCTATCATATGTGATTCAAAATAAATAAACAATTAATGCTTTGAGTAAATACTTTTTACATTGATTTATACTCGAAATAAATTTATTTAAGGTATATTTTGCTATGTGAAGAAAAGTTTGTGACCTTTTAAATATCCAAAGAAATCACGAGATCACCTTACCCACACGCTGGAGAACACTTTGTTCTCCCATGCTTTTAAATTGACGAGAACAGCATAAAGATTAGAGAAATCACATTTTCATCTTCTCCTCTCAAACCACAGAAGCAAATTTAACCAAAGTTTACAGGAATGATGTACTAAAGTTCCTTTGCAAAGATTTCTCATTTTGTCCCGATTCGATAAAAAAAAACATGGCCACCAGCACGGAATTTAGTTTAACATTGGAACCTATGGGAAAATCACATTTTCAACTTCTTCTCTGAAACTGCCATAGCAAATGCATCCAAACTTTACAGGAATAAAGTACTAAAGGTCCTTTACAGAGATTTCTCATTTTGTTTTGATCCGATTAAAAAACATGGCAGCCAGGGCCGAACTTAGGTTTAACAATGGAACCTATGGGAACAAATCACATTTTCATTTTCTCTTAAACCACTGAAGCAAATTTAACCAAACTTTGCAGGAATGATTCACTAAAGGTCCTATACAAAGATAGCTCTTTTAGTTCTGATGCGATTAAAAAACATGGCTGCCAGCAGGGAACTTAGTTTAACATTTGACCCTATGGGAAAATCACATTTCCATCTTCTCCCCTGAAACCGCTAACGCAAATTCGACCCAATTTACAAGATTGATGTACTAAAGGCCCTTTACAGACATTGCTCATTTCATTTTGATCCGATAAAAACATTGCCGCCAGGACCGAACTTAGGTTTAAGATTGGACCATATGGGAAAAATCAAATTTTCCTCTTCCACTCTGAAATTGCGGAAGCAATTTTAACCAAAATTTTAGGAATGATGAACTTAAGGTCCTTTACAAAGATTGCTCATTTCGTTCTGATCAAATTTAAAATATGGCCTCCAGGGCTGAACTTAGGTTTAACATTTGACTTCATTGGAAAAATCACATTTTTATCCTCTCCTCTGAAACCACTGAAGAAAATTCAACCAAACTTTACAAGGATAATGTACTAAAGTCCTTTACAAAGATTGCTCATTTCGTTCCGATTCAACAAAAAACATGGCCACCAGGGCAGAACGTAGGTTTAACATTGGACCCATCGTTAAAAATCACATTTTCATTTTCTCCTCTGAAACCAATGAATCAAATTGAACCAAACTTTACAGGAATTATGTGATAAAGGTCTTACAAAGATTGCTCATTTAGTTCTGATTCGATAAAAAAAACATGGCCGCCTGCTGGGAACTAAGTTTAACATTAGACCCTATTGGAAAATAACATTTTCATCTCCTCCCCTGAAACCGCTTAAGCAAATTCAACCAAACTTTACAGGAATGAGGAATAAAAGGTCCTTTACAGATATTGCTCATTTCATTTCGATCCAAGAAAAACATGGCTGTCAGGATCGAACTTAGGTTTAACATTATAACCTATGGGAAAAATCAAATTTTCATCTTCCACTCTGAAATTGCGGAGGCAATTATAACCAAACTTTACAGGAATGATGTAATAAAGGTCCTTAACAAAGATTGCTCATTTCATTCCGATCTGGTAAAAAATATGGTCGCCAGGGCCGAACTTAGTTTAAACGTTGAACCCTATTGGAAAAATCACATTTTCATCCTCTCCTCTGAAACCAATGAAGCAATTCAACAAAACTTTACAGGAATGATGTACTAAAAGTCAAAAGAATGCTCATTTCGTTCCGATCCAATAAAAAACATAGCCACCAGGGCAGAAATAACTAAATACCGAAATTACTGTGAATTTAATTTCTGCAGAATTTAGGTTTAACATTGGACCCATCGGGAAAAATCACATTTTCTCCTCTGAAACCAATGAAGCAAATTAAACCAAACTTTACAGGAATGATGTAATAAAGGTACTATACAAAAATTGCCACTTTTGTTCCAATCGGACAAATAAACAGGGCCACCAATGCAAAACATAGTAAACATAGTAGTTGGAAAATCACATTTTCATCTTCTCTGAAACTACTGAAGCAAACTCAACCAAACTTTACAGGGTTGAAGTAAGGTAGGTGCTTTACAAAAAATTGCTCATTTGATTCCGATCTAACAAAAAACATCTAGCACATAACAAAGATTTACTTTGGGCCTATGAGAAATATCATCCTTTCCATCTTCTTCTCTGAAACTATTTAAGCTAATTTCACAAAACTGTATTGGAATGATGTATATATAGCTTTTGTAAAGATAACTGTAATGAGATCAGACAAAAAAAACACACAGGTGCCAATGGAGAACGTCACTAGACCCCATTTGTAAAAAAAAACATCATTTTTGGTCATGCAGGGCAAAGAAGCATTTTGTCAGGTGAGAGATACAGGCTCAGTCTCTGAGCCTCTAGTTTTACGTGTTTCCGATTTAGCTTGTCTGTCAGTTAATCTTGAGAAACATAAATTTACGTAATGTCCATAACAGCAACATCTAAATCACTTACTTTTGACTGCATCACAATAATGATCTATAGTACTGGGTTTTCTACATCTAGTACAGTGTTTGAAGTGTCTGCTATTGTAAAAGGAACTTTCAGAAAATTAAGTCTGTCCAATCTCGAATATTCAGAATACATAATCGCAAAACTTCTTAGGTCCTTGCTCTTGCATTACAGACTGTAAACAGATGTTGTGAAAGCAAAAAGATGTGCCGGATTCTCCACCAATTTTCGTATTGATAATTTCAATACGAGGGAACTAGCAGCAATGCACAAATGATCCGTTGAAAATTGTATTTGATCCCATATAATGTAAACAGTATAACAATAAACCAAGAAAAAAAAATAATACAGTTCCAAAAAATTTTTTAGGAATACGGGGTCCGTATTCTGTATGCCTGATTTCCGAACTGTCTAAATGAGCAAATTTGCTTACTTTGAGTTAATGTAATCTGTGAATGATTAATCAAAAATTACTCAATTGTTTGTGTCACTTATGTCGCAATATTAATTAATTTACAACTATTTCTTAAATTTACAGTTTGCAAATTAAGCAAACGTAATTTATGAATAAAATTTAAAAAAAAGAAAGATAATCCAAATTATGAAAATATGCAAAATTTTGCACTACGACATTAATTCAATTTCACTGCTTAATTTAAAGTCATTTGAATAATAATATTGAAAGTTAAACTCGCCTTTTGTTCTCATATAAGTTTAAATCTACTGATTGCTGTATGATAAAAACAAAAGCATGATCATACACCTTTTTTCCTTGGTGGTAAACAACACTGGCGAATAGAATTTTCGGTATTTATTTCTATTTTTCGTATAAAAAGTATTTATATAGAACTTGTTGATTTACTTTATTACATTATTTGATAATTACATGAAGAGTGTCTGGCCGGGACAGACGCTTTAGTAAAATGGATTTTAGAAGTTTGTTTTTCATTTTTGTAAGCTACATGTAGCATAGTAGTTTTTCGCTTTTTCATACGAATTTGTTAACTACAACAGTAGATGCAGTGGGTGTCTTCCACCTATTCCCACTTTTTAAAATTCACTATTCCTTCTATTCCCATGCAGTGGACAATTGTCTCCATGGATATTCCCTTCATCTTTAAAAAGGACTGGTCAAGTAAGTGATATTATATTAAGATAAATACATTATATTTGCATTTTTTAAAATTTTTGTTTTGTTTTGTTTGTCTGTTTTTTTTTTGTTTTTGTTTTTGTCTTTGTTTTTTGTTTTTTGTTTTTGTCTTAATAAGCGAGAGAAGAAATATCGTAAAACTAAATCATCGTGAATATGTCTTGGCATGTTATAAATACAGACAGAAGAATAATAAATAATCGGAAAATTCACCCGGGTTATAAATTGTAGTGAAAATAAGCTATTAAATTGCATCGCAAAGTTTTCTGAAAAAGTCTGCTTAATTTTTTCAAAAATATTTAGCATTTTTCTCAAATTGTGTAGAAGCAGTCAAATCCAATTTCATAGAAGACTGTCGTTTTTTGCAGTACAACAGTAGCCGATTTATGCCGAATTTTATCGGAATTCGGTTTTATGTTCTATTAATATCATCCATTGTTATAGTTTAAGAGTACATTTTTAAGACAAGTTTTTTTATTGACAATAACGAAACCGTGAAAAAAACAATGAAATAAAAAAAAAACGACGTTATTAAGCAAAGAACGATGACATAAATGCGTGATGATACATTTATACATTAATACCTTTGATACAACAGTAGACCTGCAAATAGAAAAGGTTAACATTAGATTTGAGTAAAGTCGCATCCCTTCTGTACATGGAAAGTTATATGCTATCATCCATTTATATATCGGATATAAAAGAAAAAAAAGGATTCGAAATAAAATACTGTGGATGTACTTTTATTCGTTGAAATCAGTTTTCGTGGGTTTAATGAATATCACTGTTCGTGGGTACTTAAATTTATGGTTTCTAATTCTGTGCATTATCCTCTGGGGAAAAATGCATTTCGTTTAGAACTATATACACACAACAACGCCCAAAAGAACCACTTATTTAATGTTGTTTAACTAATAAATATTTTAGCCATATCTACATAATTTGTTTTGTTTTTTTTAAATGTCGAGAACTAACAAGTCGATTTTTGTTAAAATGTTCTTGCTTAAAATGTTCTGTCCTCGATACTGTCATACGGCTTAAGGATTTTCCTTACTGGTCTCTCCCTCTATTGCTTCTGACTTTTGTTGTCACTTTTATTTGTCAAATAATTTCTTATTGTAACTTCCCAGCAAGGCTTTCTGTTAAATGTGTTAGTTAAAAAGGTCAAATAATTGCTTTTCTCCGAATGGGTTTGTTCGGAAGCTGTATTTTCTTTAATTACAGATGTACTAATTTTACCTCATCTAAGAAATAGGAGAACAAAATGATCCAAATGCTTCATTTTTAGTTATGTTGTTTTTTAGTACAATAGTTTTTTAGGAAAAAAATTGAGAATTCATAAATATTTCATTTTTTTCAGAACTTTTCTCTCTCTGTGATATAAAAAACACAATATTCCAACAAGTATTTGAGATATTTACTTTTTAATTTTTAGGTACAAAGGAATATACGTTAGTGGTGCTTTTTGTTTGTTGCTGAATATATTTAATACTCAACAATTACTTTTTCGTTGGTGGCACCGATTTTGTGGCTGATAAAAACGAATGCCGTTTTGTACACAAAGAAGTTATTCAAGGAAAGTTGAACTAAACGTTGTCACGATATTTCTCAAACCACCGAAAACAGTGATTAAATGACCAAGGACAAGCATTGATAATATTTATTTAATTCCTCTTATTATAAGTGAAATTTGCTTTTAAATAATCGAATGATTTATGAGACTTGTGGGTCTTTGAGATTGTTCAACAGTTCTATCTTTACTTTTTCATTAGAATATTCTAAAGTACATAAATTGATGTATATTTATATAGCATGTTCTGAAAACAAAGGTGTATCTCCCTCATTCAAAGCTCTGTGTTTTGAAACTTTGCACAGTTTTTTTGGACCCATTGAAGATGTGCACCTCCTCTTTTGGTGAGATTTGGATAAAAATTGTGGTTGAACTTAGTCATTGTTTCATCAAATTTTAACATTACGGTTTTGAGTTTGTGTAATCTGAAACTCTGACATTTTATACCTGATGCTTTTGAAACTTTGCCCAGTTGTTTTGGACACAATGAAGATGTACACCTTCTCTTTTGGTTACATTTGAGTAAAAAATGTGGAATTTATGCATTGTTGAACTTAGTCATTTTTTCAGCATATTTAAACATTACAGTGCCTGGTTTGTGTAACCTGAAACATTCACATCTCTGAATAAATATCTCTGAAAGTTTACACTGATTTTTGAACACATTGATGATGTGAACCTCCCTTTTAAGCCAGTTTTGATTTAAAAAATGTAAATTTATCTATTATTGAACTTGTACTTTATTTTATCATATTATATCATTATGGTACTCAATTTTGTCCAGAGACGTTGCAGAGTTTTGAACGCACTGATCATGGTCAGCTGTTCTTAAAATTTTTGCATGGCTTTCACATATTTTCTCATAAAGATTCAAAGTATGTGTTTATTTGAAACTCAGGTATGCTTTTCACCTTTGCTGAAGTGATGTGGACTATTTTCATTTTATGATTTGTTCAACTTTGTACATTTAGTTTTTTTTTCTTCTTTCTTTGTCTATTACAGTAATAGATTTGAATTTAATATAATCTCAATTATAACTTGCATTTGAAGAATGTTTTGGTAATAAGGTAAATGAATACTTGTTTGAATTGGTAAACCTATACATGACATTCTGTTAGGTTATAAAAGTTGAACATGAGTGACGGTGACGCAGTTCCAGACATGTAATTGTCTTGTTTTTATTTCACCTGCACCAAAGAGTCACACGTTGTCTAAATGACAATATACAGAGAGTAAATTTACAGTAACTTCGGTATTTTATTATTTATTGACACTAGCTTGATGCTTCTGCCCACGGACTTTTAGTTCCTGAAGATATTCTCCAATCAAAAAGTCAGTAATTCAATATCTGAATTGAAAAAAAAAATGCTTTAAACTAAGGAATAATTATCTAATGAATCGCTCCGTCCTTTACTGATTTTTGGCTTTTCATTAAGATCTTTTTGGTGTTTTGTTCTCTATCAGTTTAACAAATCTCCTTTGATGGTCTTCAAAACCTTTTGATTATTACCTGGACTGAAGAGACATAAGTTGTCAAAATGCCCATATGCAGAAACATAATTTATACTGACTTCGGTAATTTATTAGCTCTGGATCGAAGCACCTGCTGGTGAACTGTCACTTCCTTAGGATATTCACCGACTTAGAATTAGTATTTCAGTATTAAGCCAAAATCTGATTTCATTTGGAAACCTCCACTATCATAATTTAAAGAAATTTTGCCTCATACTAAGGAGCATCTCTGTCATTCACGGCTCTGTCTTTTGCTGTATGTGTCTTTCCTTTTTTCTTTTCTGTGAAGTCTTTGTATCTTTTTTTTCCTATGTTGCCTCTGTCTTCGGATTATTCTTTTTTAGACTAACACTTCGGTTTTCACGTACTTTTGTACTTGGTGAGTAAATAAAGCTGCCAAATCGAACAAAACTATTTTCAAACGAGAAATTCGTAGCGACTATCATGAATTCAATAGTTCTAGATTTCATGTGAACAACTTCGTATAATCTTCAAAATAAGAATATTTCATTTTTCGGGACTACCACAAGTTCAAATGGTTAAGACTGGCATATCAAGGATACTGGCAGTTATGTACCGTTTCCAAATATACTCTTAGGCATCAGTATAGAATATTCGTATTTCCTGAGCCAAAATTTGAAGTTTGGAAGCATTATGCTCAAAAGTGAGTGGGTGAAAGTATAATATTTTGCTTTCAACATTTTTTCTGCATGTGAATTACAAAAGTGTCCGACTCTACGAATCTCTCATACCACTCCTTGAATCCGTTCTGAAATCCACTTTCTGGTGAAAAATGGACATTTTTAAATCAAATACTGGATGTACAAATATTTCCCCCCAAAAAAGCAATTGTCGAAGCCCATCGTGTACAAGATTAATTTAAGTGATAATTTCATTGATTTTTAAAGGATAATTTGATTTTATGAAAACGAACAGCCCTTGTATAGACCACTTTCATACTTCTTTTTATGAATGAATTGTGCCGGTTGACCTGGGGTCAATCGGCGCAAATTGCGTCACTGAACATTGTGACGTTGGAAATTCTATATTGTGACGTCAAAATATTCCAGGAACATTCACGTAGTGGAAAGTCGTCTATATCTCGGACATTCTCAAAAAAAAAAAAAAAAAAAAAAAAAAAAAAATCCATATCTATGACCGAGAGTATATTCCAATTATTTTTCTGAATTGTTAGTCATCACTACAGAAGTTTTACGGCCGACATCGCGATCTTGTGGTTCGTTACGGTATATCTGTTTTACAGATGACAACAGATCTTTCCCTCTACAACTAAAATAGAAAAAAGAAGGGAAACGGGGAATGTGTCAAAGAGACAACGAACCAAAGGAGAGTAATAACAACTCAAAGCCACCATAAGATCTTCAATGAACGGTGAGAAAACCCAACACCCAACGGCAGGTCGGAGTCGACCCCTGAACAAAGTGCAATCAAGTCCAGCGAAATAAACATCATCCTAGACTCCTAAAGACAAGACACACAAAGGCTTAATAAATTCCTGACTTAGGACAGGCGCAAACCTGCTGCGGCGGGGTTAAACTAGTTTTATTGGATCCAAACCTTCCCCCTACAGCCAATGTGATAAATCAAAAAACAATCGTAACAACAGTAAAATTCAGTTGGCAACAGGACTGAGTCAATTGTGAAAAATGAAACTGAAAGAACTAAATATACGGACAAAAACATGAAATCACAAGAGACTACTAACAGTTAACTGACATGCCAGCTAAAGTTTGTTTTTCCTCTATAGGGTTTGACTTTACTACCGGAGTTGACATGTTCAACACGGCGGGTGTCTTATAAGAAGCAGAAGATGCATACTCTAACGGTACACCTGATCTCACCCATGGTTTTTTTATTGGGTCCGTGTTGTTCATCTGTATGTGTGTCTTCATTTTGTTTTTGTCCTGTACTAAAGTGGTGTCCTTGTTTCTTAGCGTTTCCGGTGTTGCCATTGTCCATGGATTGTTCGTTGACTGACGGTTCGGATCTCACTTACTTTTAAATATTAAAGAGAGATCTGCTGTCCATATGGTCATCTGCAGAATACTGACTTATTGAATTTTCGGAATTTATTTCAAACCTGAAAAAAGTATTCATATAACAAGCTAACATGCTTTTTTTAGATTATTTGATAATTTTGCCCCTTACCCGAGCAGTACCAAGCCATAGAGACGCTAAATTACTATTTTCTGAATGGCACTGACTTCATACTTAAAAAACCGGTATGCCTTATCCAATAAAGAAGAAAACCAAAAATCAAACATTACTAATATTGCTGAATTCACCCTATACGTAAAACTAAAAGAGAACCCAAACATAATTTCGCGATTATTCAACATTCCATTCCATTTAGATCATATTTGGTTTTTTGTTCTCTGTGAGTTTTTAAAGATCTTTGAGTTTATTGTCTTCAAAATGATAAGATTTTATCTAAACTGAAGAAGTATAAGTTGTCAAAATGGGCATATACAGAAACTAAATTTACAGAAAGTTTGGTATTTGTTGTCACTGCCGGTTCTCTAGAAGTCCCCGAGGGTATTTGAAAACCAAGTAGTTAGTACTTTGATGCTTACCGACAGCCGATTTTATCTGGAAATTCGCAATATCTAAATTTGTGCAATTTTTCTTGAAATATAATAAGTATCTCCCTCATTCATGTCCTTAGGAAAAATGAAAGGATATGGAGTGAATGTACATGTGACAAAAACGTACACGATACATAGAAAACTCCAGTTTATCAAGGACAGGGCTTTTATTCCTGTCTACATCTTGATGTCGCCTGAAGGTCTTCAACTAGAGGTGAACAATATTCACCCCCTCAAGCGAGATCAAGAAGAACTTAGCTCATTTTGGCATTCCATTTAGATAGACAATATTTGGTTTTTGTTCTAAATCAGTTTTAAAACATCTCTCGTTTATGATCTTCCAAATGTTAAGATTTTATCAGCACTGAAGGGACATAAGTTGTCGAAATGGCCTATGTGGAAACTAAAAACAGTAAGTTCGGTCTTTTTTCATTAAGAATAAGTTTAAATATATAAATTGTTGTATAATAAAAAAAAACTGTCTCTTTGTTTTTCTAAGATATGGTGTACTTGTACATGAGATAATATCTCATGTGTACATTTTGTTCAATTACTATTATCTAAATTTATGTAAATTCTAAAACCGAAGGATTAACTCCCTAAATCGTAGTTTTGTCCTAGCTATATTTGATATTACTAATTATTCGGATTTCGTTTGGTTTTATTTATTTTAACATTTTTTGACATTATGGATTTCCTTTGTTTGGGTTCTAGTGCTGCTGATGAGGAATAAATTTCCGAAATGGCCATACAACTCATTAAAATGATTGCAGTTGGAGTTGACATATGTGTTATGGTCTCGTGTTCATTTACTCCATATCCTTTCGTAAAATATGTGCAGTTAGTGATTACTTAGTGGTAAACAATACTGCCGAACTGTCCAAAAAACTTTCAATGGAGAAATTTGTAGCATTTAGCAGGTCTTTTCCAGGTCTAATTTGGATATTGTTATTATGCGTACGAATTCATATACTTTTAGTGGATGCATTTTGCAACAGGGTTTTAAATAAGACCATTTAGTTTAAAAGGTCATACCGCTAGCTGTCGCTAGTGCCGGTACCAAGTCCGGCTATCCCGAGTTCCTATCGTTGTTTATGTTTGTCATTTGTCATTTTATTGTTGTTCGTGTGCAGTTCCCTGGTGGATTGTGATTGTAATGTTCGGCCATTGTAAGTGTTTCCTGTTATCTTTGCTTCTTTAATAGCGGTCAAAGCAAAAATACTGGCAGTTATGTACCGTATCAAAATATATGTTTTTAGTGTCTGAATGTTGTCGGGATAACCATCTCACTAAATTTTCACTATTACTTATTTTTTTCGTCAAAAAGGTATTTGTATAAAACTATTTAGGATAGGTTTTATTAGATGATTATATAATTTTATAATAGACAAATTTCCATTTTCTTTTTATGAATGAAATATCCCGATTGACCTGGGCTAAATCAGAGTAAATTACGTCACATAACATTGTGACGTCCAAAAATCTACATTGTGACGTCAAAATTTTCCGAGAAAATTCATCAATTCATCAATTGGAAACTCGTCTATTTGATGTTTAACCGACGAGTGTTTAGCTTGGACAGACGCTTCAGGAAATTGGAATTTAAGAAAAAACAAAGTCCCGAAGTTGTTGTTAATTTGGATTCTTCATATGCGCATTTCGACAACTTATTTCTCTTCAGTGCAGATCAAATAAAAGTATTTGGAAATCCATATATCGAAATATGTGTAAAGGATTAGTCAGGGATTTGGGGATTTGTTCAGCCTTTGTTACTTTCATCACTCCAGAAATCATGACATACTTGACAGATATGACATATTTTACGAAAGGATATGGAGTAAATAAACATGAGACCATACATTGGCGGATCATAAAGGGGGGGGGTACCGGGGGTTGGAACCCCCCTTTTTCGGACAATCATGTATTTTTTAATGAATATCCTGATGTTTTATTGAGAAATACCCCAAAAATTTTCGCGATATTTCCTTTCCATTCTGTTTTGGACCCCCCTTTCTCTTCAAATGCCCTGGATCCGCGCCTGCCCTAACACATATGTTCACTCCAACTGCAAAAATTTTAATGCGCTGTATGGGCATTACGGAAATAAATTCCTTATTAGCAGCACTTGAACCCAAACATAGGAAATCCACAATTTGTAAAAAATATTTAAAATGAATAAAACCAAACGATATCCGTATAATCAGTAAAATCAAGTAGAGCTTAGGACAAAACTACGATGGAGGGAGTAAAAGCTTAGGTTTTAGAATTAACATAAATCTAGATAAAATTAAAAACAAGGTGTACACATGTCTGTCCCAAATGAAAACGGACATTTTAGCTAGATTTCACGTTCTCACGGATTTGACTCAACCCTGGATTGACTCAATGATAGTGTGACGGGTGCCCATAGCGGAGCAGGACATGCTTACCTTTCCGGAGCACCTCATGTCACTCCCGGTTTTCATGGGTGTTCACACAATGAGTACTTTAGTTATTAATGTTATCTTTTTATTTACGTGTATTGTAGCTGTCTCGCGTCCTTGTTTTGTCTTTGTTTTTATCTTTTGCCGTTTTTGCCATGTCTTTGGACTTCGATTTTGTAGTCATCGCTGCCTTGTTTCTTTGGTATTCTACTGCAGTTGTGTAAAGGCTGATCGAGAACAAAAGTGACGAGAAGCAGCACTGCTAGCCATAAAATAATATTGAAGACCGTATTATATTATTATACAGTAGAGTGGCCGATTCAAGCGTACAGTATTTTATCCTAATTCAGTTATAAAACAAAATACCGAAGTAACTGTGAATTTTCCGTTCGGAATATGGCCATTTCGACAACTTATGCCTTATCGGCACAAATGATATCAAAACATTGGAAATCCAGATATCGAAAGCTGTATTGAAGCTGAGAGATGATAAATTTTACAGACAAAGATCAGCTAAGGACACATCTTTGCATGAGGGCGATACTTTTAATTTGTATCTAGATATTAGTTTCCAAATAAAAGCCGATGTACGGGACTACAGGCTTGGTGAATACTCTCGGGGACGAACCAGTCGACCAGCAGTGGCATTTACTTAGTTATGATAATATTTTTTTTTCAAATGCAATTGCTGTCGAGTTGCTACTGAATACATATTAATGGAGGTTTGGTGCGCCATAATACCGGTTTAACACACCATTTTTTTAATGCCTATAACACGTCATATCCATTTCTGTTCGAATTGTTTCGGTTGTTTTGCACCTGTTCTTGTACTTTGGCTCTTGACAATTATATATGGTAATTTTGTTATTTCTCAAATAATTGAAAATGTGTCCGATAGAACATTTTCTAAGAGTATTGTGTAAGATGAGTTGTTTGTCATCATCGTGATTGACAAAATCACGAAGAAACATAATTAAGTAAAAAACCAAAGTTATTGACAAAGAATTCATGATATGAATACGTGATAAATTTGTGACCATTGACACGACAGTAGACCTGCATGGCGGTTTAGCATAGTTTTATGTAATGTGGCATCACTTCCGTATGTAAGAAATAATATCTATACCAGCAATTATATATATTTCGGTTTATTGATTTCTAAATGTTTTGATTTGATTTACACTGAAGACACATAGGATGTCAAAATGGCCATATGAAACCATTTTCTCAGTAAATTTCGGTAGTTTGTTATTTACATGTACCACCTTCATTTTTTTCTGTTATAAAGGAAGAAAAATTCAAAATTGGAAATTAAATATATTTTATACAACAAAATTGCTTTTTGAGTGGCATCGATTAAGTGGTTGACCAAAAAGGTTGTATTTTGTATTCAACAAAGTACCAATTTATTCTTGGGAATCGAAAAAAAAACATTAAAAAAAGAAGAAAAAGAACAAAGAACAATTTAAAGCACAAATAAGAAAAAGCAAAAACCAAGCATTTGTAAAAAAAAATATTTTTCTCGTATATCGACTTTCGAATGCAAACTATTAGCAAAAAGCTGAAAAATCATACACCGCGAAATATTTATTAAAGCATTCGCAATTAAAATAAACGAAATGAACAATTCAATACCGAATAATTTTAATTTCTGTAAGTTTAGTTCCTGTAGAAGGTCGTGTCTCTGAAGTGCATGCCTGTCTTGGAAACATCAGTGTCATAGATTCAGGATTAGTTTTCATTTAAAAATAGCCCATCAAAGTATGCTATCTACATTTTTATTTTAAATGTTAATTTCAATTTTTCCAGTGACGAAAATCCGTCTTCAGACTGATTATCAAATCATTTTTTGTTTTGTTTTGAAGTTCCGACAACAAAGCCTTTTATTTCGGAAATCACATATAGAACTTTAACAAATCGATGGATGTGGTATAAAAATTATCCCAAATCAATTCAGATTTACTTTCAAAGTGCAACTTTAACAAATGGAAGTATTTTACCAACTAGTAAGTGTAGTCACGTCCTTATAACACATGAATACCCCAGATTTCGTCATATGAACTACAAATGGAAGTATTTTACCAACTAGTGAGTG
>MJUU01018479.1:120149-135997 GCA_002080025.1 Modiolus philippinarum | reverse complement strand
ATGTTGTTACTGAACAGGGTACTTTCGTACAGTGCACTGTTACCGCGCAAGATACCTTTACCTTGCAGTGTTTTGTTACCGTACAGGGTTGTGCCATGCCAAGACCAGATGGCTTGAAAACCAACTTTTGTAATTTACACGGTCATTACTATAATAATTGGTTTATGGTACTGTTCAATTTTCACACATCGTTATTCTTGCAATAAAGCGTTATTTTGCCCTGACTGCTAATTTAAACGACCATGCTTTGAACTTTTTTTTAAATGCGCTTATTCCAACTAAATATGAGTTTGCATATTAAAACGTATCCTTAGATTTTAAAATATGAAATTAAAAAGTGGAAAATTCTTTCGCCGGGATTTTTTTCTTTAACTTCGAACAGACATAAGTTTAACCAGTGATAAAACTGGTCTTCCGAAAACAGGAAAGTTCCCCTCTTTGCACCTCACCAAATCACTCAATCGAATTCTATATCATTTTTTTTTAAATTTTCAACGTCCCTTCTTTCAGTCAAGCCCAAAGCCATACTTAAACAAAAGGAGGAATCATATAAGAACAGCAAAATGAAGTAATAAACTAAATAGATATATATGGAACTATATTCGAAGGGACTCTATGGGGACTTAATAATGTCCCGAATTTGTTAAATTTTAGAACTGAATCATTCGTTTTGGCATTTTTCACACTGGGACCGCAGTTCCAAATAGTTAAGGGCGGGAGATTTTGCAAAAGAATAACTGAACTTTCAATCTGATTTAAGATGTTATAAACTGAGCATGAAGTACAGACCTACAACAGAAACAATTGCCGTAAGATCTATCCAACCAGGAGTTATGTAAAACTAAAGTTGGGGGGTTTTCTCGGTACTGTGAGGGGTACCACTAACATACAGTTTACATTCACAGCTACTGTTACCGTGAGGTGTTCTTTGTAATCTTTGTAACGGTGCAGTGTTCTTTGTACCGTACAGTATTCTTTGTACCGTATTGGGTATTGTTACTTTACAGTGCATTGTTACCGTCCAGTTTATGGTTATCGTACAGAGTCTGTTTCAGTATGTTGTAGAGTTTACATATTGCTATCGTATAATGTTCTGTCACCGTACAGTCAACTGGTATCGCAGAAGGTACTGTTACCTTAAACGGTACCATTAACGCATGTACTGTTACCATATAGGGTACGTTTACCGTACAGTAAACTCGGTACTTTCACGAATTGTCAAGTTTTTGTGTATTGTAACAGTCCAATTGCTTTTCTTCATCAATGTTATTTGTTACAGTTCTATGTCAAGTCCGTGTATTGGTATGTGTATGATCATGGGGTTAGACATTTAGTTTTTATCCATGTCCTTCTGTGCAGCTACATTGTTTGTTCCATTTGCAAGAATACTATAGATAAAATAGTAATGGTGCATTACATGATACCCCGCCACGTAAGAAATTTCTAAGTTAAAAGGGGCACAACTCCAGAACTATGTGTACCGCTGAACCCAAAATTATATGTGTTTTGTGGTAAACAATTTCACAAATTATGAGTACGAAACCCTAAAATGTGCAAAATTTTAAAGCTTCAAGGGCATAACTCCAGAACCCTTTGGACCTCTGAACCCAAAATTGAACTTGACATGAGTTTGTGGTAAACAACTTCCATACCAAGTTTGAAGACCTTGTGTCATTTCGTTCACCACTCATCAGTCGGAAACCCTAAAATTCGCAAAATTTCAAAGTTTCAAGGGGCATAACTTCAGGACCCCTTGGACCTCTGAACTCAAAATTGAACTTGACCAGAGTTTTGTGGTAAACAACTTACATTCCAAGTTTGAAGACCTTGTGTTATTTCATTTACAAGTTATCAGTCGGAAACCCTTAATTTCGTAAAATTTATAAGTTTCAAGGGGCATAACTCCAGAACCCCTTGGACCTCTGGACCCAAAATCGAACTTGACCTGAGTTTTATAGTAAACAACTTACATACCAAGTTTGAAGACAGTATGTTATTTCGTTTAAAAGTTAACAATCGGAAACCCTAAAATTCACAAAATTTCAAAGTTTCAAGGGCCATAACTCCAGAACCCCTAAGACATGTGAACCCGAAATCGAACTTGGCCTGATTTTCGTGGTAAGCAACTTACATACCAAGTTTGAAGACAGTTATGTTATTTCGTTCACAAGTTATCAGTCGGGAACCTTCATGGACGGACGGACGGACGGACACACGACTGAGGATATCACATAATACCTCGCCACTACGTGTGGCCGGGTATATTAATTCCATCATTATTTGACCATTTATAGGCAGATGGACAAATCTCACTAATACCTTGGTGACTGGTTTAATTATGAAGTAAAAGGGCAATACCCTTGCCTCCGTCTCCGTCTGTCCCTAAATCAGCTTAAAAATTTCCAGTATAATATCAATCATATGATGACCATTTCTTGGACCACGTTGTGGGAAAAAAACTGACTCACATGAGCAGTAAAGTATGGAAGCGTATTGATGCCACTTGAAGAAAGAATATCTAATAATTATGAGATAATATCTCATAATAATGAGAAAATATCTCATTATTATGAGATAACGTCTCATTATTATGAGATAATATCTCATAATTATGAGATATTTCATAATTATGAGATTATAACCTTATAGTTATGAGATATTTCATAATTGCGAGATGTTATCTCATAATTACGAGATATTTTTTTCTTTATGTGGCATCAATACGCTTCCGCAATGAAGCGGGAAACTAGATCATCAACTTCTTAATCTCAAATTTCTCACAGATCTGTAGAAATTGAAAGCGAACAGGGTTTAGGTATAAACATACCTTCCAGTAAATCGGCCTTTTTTATTTTATTATTTTATTTTTATTTATTAATTTTATTTATTTTTTTTTTTTTTTGTTAGGACATTTTTTAAATTGATGTCACTTTGATGTATATTATAACTGAGGTAGTTTTATTCCATTATCTCTTTGTTCTTCATAATACAGATCGTAAGAAAAAATATCTGATAAGTTTCTAAAGCTGTCGCTGTATTAACCTCGAATTTCTCAACAATTTACCATTTAATGTCGTTACAAGGAGTATTTTAATGGCGTCATCAAATATTAAAACTTTGCCATGTAATACATTGATTTTTTATATTTTAAGATAAGTTAACGAGAATTTGTCGCCATGGCTGAAGATGAGTCAAAGATAAAAGATATCAAGCTGCAACAGTTTTTTTTTAATATCAATGCAGTAATATGTGCCAACCAATGAACTTTGAAAATATTTTTTATTCGAGATAAACTTGCTTTCCAATTAATATTATTTCTATAAAGCATGAGTCGTAAAGGTTGTACGATGCAAGTTCCCAATCTACGTTGTACACAACAAACAAGATACTCTCAAGAGTATGCACTGTTTGACTTGACCATGGCTAGAAGACTATACCAGTCGAACCTTTTTCAGCTTTATTAGGAAAATGCTCAGACACATAGTGTAAAATGGGGGAAATAATACAAATATATAAAATGAATGGTTGACGGAACACATAATTATTTATCGGTAATTTGTAGGAGTTTCCTTTGATCTCACGAAGCAAGTATTTTTCAGTATTTGCTACTGCCCGAATACGAAAAAATATTGGCAAAAAGTATCTTAGGCCACGCGTACTTTGTCAATCAGAATCAATGAAACAAAGAAATATACATCTTACAGAGACTCTTACCAGATTGTACAAATTCTTTTACTAATCAATACTAGTCAATTTCACGATTTGTTGAACTTATTAAATGATTTAGTTAATTACCGATAAAAAGAATAATAGAAGTTTTGTTTTTGATACAAGAAATATTAACTCCATATAATGGACTCGCCCACAAGGGACTCGTCCATTATTGTTCGCCAATAAACAAAACTTCCATTATTCTATATATTTACTGTATACAATACGCTATTAAAGCAATTTACTAAATTTTTTCAAAAATATAGATACATTGTATATTGAAGTCCTTCCATTATTCGAAATGAAGCGTTTACTGTAAAATATTGTGGAATATACAAGATACAAGATACAAGATTTTTATTTCTCCAATCATGGGCCCATGAAGGGCAATAACATATAACAATCATGATTAAGTCAGTAACAAAACAAACATCAAGAACATTACATAATGTATGAAAAAAAAATATATATATAGATTTATGTATATCTTTATAGTAAATAACAGTATATTCATATTATTTATTTAATTGATGAATTGACTGAGGGTGGTGTCGCAAGGGTAGGTTAATATCTATATATATATATATTAATTGACATATCTATATATATATATATTAATATATATATATATTAATTATACAATTTTGTATGCTATGAATTGAATTTAAATTTGTACAGAATATGGCAGCCCACTTGGCACCGTCCCATGGTGACCTCTGCTTCTGAACAACAATATACTTGTTCAGTTGCATTGGTCACATGAAGGGCTGTCTGTTCATTAACACAGCATTTGAATTTTTATTATCTCCCTATTTTATCTATAATTCACTTTTTCAATTATTGCAATATGAATGCACTGGACACAACAGGCCTCTGGCACCGTCCCCTGGTGACTTCTGCATCAGAATAACTTCTTGTACTTGTTCTCTTGCACCAGTCACAGGAAAGTANTACTTTGTCAATCAGAATCAATGAAACAAAGAAATATACATCTTACAGAGACTCTTACCGGATCGTACAAATTCTTTTACTAATCAATACTAGTCAATTTCACGATTTGTTGAAAATCAACATTCGCTTTCAAAATTTGTTTTATTAAATGATTTAGTTAATTACCGATAAAAAGAATAATAGAAGTTTTTTTTTGATACAAGAAATATTGGCTCCATATAATGGACTCGCCCACAAGGGGCTCGTCCATTATTGTTCGCCAATATTTCTTGTATCAAAAACAAAACTTCCATTATTCTATATATTTACTGTATACAATACGCTATTAAAGCAATTTACTAAGTTTTTTCAAAAATATAGATACATTTGTATATTGAAGTCCTTCCATTATTCGAAATGAAGCGTTTACTGTAAAATATTGTGGAATATATTTCTGTCTTAAATCTGAAATGGTAGCATTTTCACATTTGAATATAATATGGAACTCATCCCCTATAAATCTTTCGCAAAACGAACACATTCTATTTTCCCTTGGTATGTTATTCCATCTTCCAGTTTCAATGGGAAATTAAAGGGGTAGACCTGGGGAAGCCTTAAATTTTCCACTCATTTAATTTTCTTAATATTTTCAGTATTGTAAATACACATGTTCTTGTCGACTTTCAGCAATTTTCAACAATTTTTACAGTACCGTTTCATGTCTTGTGGTCATCAAAGATACCCTGTTTCCTCATGTTATTTGGTCCCTTCAGGACTTGATTGTTGTGTATAAAATTGGCTCTTATTAAATTTCTGTTTGATTTAAAATTATTTCAATTGCAAAATTCTGTAGTTTAGACATGTGTGAAAGTAAGCATGAATAATGATAGTAATTTTACTAGTTTGAACTGAAATACATGGGTGTTCTGAATAGTATAGGCTGAATTTTTTACTCTATTTTGATTACTATTAAACACTTCTGTAAAAAAATTCTGTCGATTAATTTTCACCAAAAAACTGAGAACAGAAAGAAAACTAGTATATGTAAGATATATTAAAATTTTAGAAAATTCTACCGTCCCATTTTTTCTTTATTTAGAATAACGTGGGTAAAAATCAGTAAATTTGCTGAATCTGTGCTATAAATTACCTCCCTTGAAGGCAATCTGACTTTTACATATTCCCATTTTCGTTGGACAGCATTGCAAAAATGTAGAGTAAAATGCTCTTATTATAAATAACTAGATGTTGGGTATTTGTTTTCATGACAAAAATTAATATTCATTTGTTGTGTGAAAAAAATCTACAATTCAAAAATTTTTGATAATACCTATTGTAATGATTCTATAAATAAAAAAAAAAATTAAAAAATAAAATATGTTTATTCCAATCAAGGGCCCATGCAGGGCAAAGTCATTACATATGTATTACATTATTACATATATGTTTGAGTAAATGATAAAAAGTGAAAAAACGAGTTATCTCCTCCTACCCCAGGTCTACCGCCCCCCTTTATATTTGAGCATCTCAATTTTGTTATCCATATAGGTAGTTTCTAAACAGATTTCCTTCTTAAATGATAAATAAAACTGCCCCCGAGAAGAATTGGACATTTCACCATACCATTTTTGTATGAATTGGTCCTGTAGAACTTGCTTAAATACATGTTTAAATAAATCATAAGGTTCAGGAGTTTGATTATAAAAAATACATCTCATACCAATGTCATTAAAAATATTTTTCACAAAAGATAACAATTTGAATTCTACTTGACCTTGAACATCAACATATATATGCTACTACTTAGTTTTGTTTCATTTGACACCAGCCTACACCAAAATGATAAAACTCTTAGTTTAATAGTTATATTCTGTAGGAAATCGCCCCAACTTTCCATACATCATATAATTTGGTGTAGAATTTCTGACTTGGAGAATATTTTTACAAAATTGTAAGTGTAACTTTTCAATTTTTTGGCAATTTTCGAACCCCAAACCCCTGCACCATAAGTTAAGATCGGCGCAACTAAGGAATCAAATAACTTTAATTGCAAATCGATTGGTATAGACTGGTTTCTAATGAGTCCATATTCTGCGGACAATGACCTTCTAGCTTGATCAGTGAGCACAGATTTTGCTTTTACAAAACTACCATTATAACTCATCATAATGCCTAAATAAGAGTACGCATCAACAATTTCTAGAATTTCGTCATTCAGATAAAAATCAAAAATCGAAAAAAATCTAAGCATAATGTCAGATTAATATCTGACACAGCCATGACTTGTCAGCCAAAAGGTACAATTTATCTCTTATGTTTGGGAAAACGGCAATAAACATATTCCTCAAACAAAAATATGTTGGCTTTTTTATTGTACTAATTGTTAATACCTTGTAACTAATTAATTTTATATTTCTTATATTTTTGAACATCAAACTTAGTTAACTTCTTGCTGAAAAGGTGTTCTGTTTTTAAATCTCTGTTGATCTTGTCTCAACGCGGTCGTCGTACCTCGGAAGTGGCCACATAGAGAGGAATATTTCAGTCAGGTGTGGTTCCTTCGTAGTTTCAGTAGAGAAAGTGTCCCCAAAGAGTCAAATGTTAAACTATGATCCCCAATGGAGTCATTTTGGATAAATTGCGAACCCGGAAAACCCTTTTCATACAGAAACCACGTAAAAACTATTGTGACCAAGTTTGTTACATTAGTTTACCCAGTAGTTTTAGAAGAAAGATCTCGGAATTCGTTTTCCCATAGTTTGCAATACTAAGTATTAGACTATATGTTCATCACTGGCAGTCATCTTGGAAAAAAGGAGAACCTGAAAAACAACTCAGGGGGCCCAAATGTCTATTGTGACAAAGTTTAGTTCCAGTCGGTCTAGTAGTTTATGGGTAGATCTTTGAAAAAATTACATCGGAAAGACGAAAGACGAACGACGACAAACGCAAAGTTTTAAATGGCAAAAGCTCACCCTGGCTATATATATATATATAGTCTGGTGAGCTAAAAATATATAGCTGTAGTACGAGTTGGGTAATCATCTTTTCTTAAGATATGTCTTTATATGCTGAACATTTTGGCAGTTTAAATGTTTAATATTTGATATGCAAGTCAACAAACTTGACAGTTTAATGAAAAGGGGCAAGAGACATAGTTCATAAGATTTCTTCAAAAGAGGAATGGCCATTTACCCGTGAATTTATTTCCTTCAACATACTAATTTTGCGATTGCATTAAATATTCTCGAAGACTGCTATAGGAGATCATCTGTAATGTACACTATCAGAACAAAATCAATTCAAATGGATTTTCGTACATCTAGATAAAGATTCAGCCACTGAACTTGCCACTTGTATGCAATTATGACAGATTTTGAAAACTTGTAGGTTTTTGTTAGAATTCGTTGTATAGGACATCCAGAATCAAAATTAACTTCTTATAGGATTAAACACCGTTTTAAAGGAAATTATTGGAGTATAAACGGGACCAATTCACTCACAAAAAAATAAAAGTCCGAAGGACTTTTATGATATGTTTGTGACCAAGGGTTTGTGAGAGACTTGGTCCCGTTTATACTCCTATAAATTTCTTTTAAACAGTGCTTAATTCTTATAATTCTTTTAATTTGATGACAAGTAACCAAATTCTTACTTTTATAATGCCAATCACACGTTTTTGTTCTATTTGATTCACTCGGCGTATGAATTTATAAAGTGAACTTATAAATGTAGTTCGGTCAACGTCGTCTATCGGAAAAATAAATGACTTCAGAAATTGATACCGGAAGTAAATTCAACCAATCATATCAGCGCATTTCCTTTTATGCAAATCATATAAGAATTATTGCCGTTTGAAAGGACAAATATTTATACGTTCGCAGCAAAAAATTGGTTTTGGTTCTCGGTGTCCTTCGAGTAGTACCATCTTCTCAAACACCGAAAAATAGCTAAAATGGACACAAATAGCTATTTACAGCCATGTTCGACTGCTGATAAGTCAGAAAACGTACGGCATATATAAATTTCATTTCTAAAAATTACACATACCAGAGGCCACCTTAACGATTTTCGACAACATTTGAGCATATAAATGGAGCTATTCGCATCGCCCTTGGTGGTTTTTGCAGTTGGGTGACCGCTTTGCTTGCCCTTCTACTTAAATCACGAGGTAGTTCCATTGACATCTTGTCTTAAAATATTGAATTAATTTCATTTATAAAACTGACTATTATTTATCATTTTTAATTTGTGTATAGATGAAAATACTCCCCCAATTTCATATATTAGATACTTATAGATGTCCCTTTCTTTCCTGAGGCGTCTGAAGTCAAAGCCTAACTGAGTTAAAGTCTTAGGATGTGATATTATCGAGAACATCTTTCCACTGAGGAATTTGACCACTACAATTTGAGTGACACGCATTTGAATTTCACTGTTGCATATACGGCCCTATTTCGATGAATTTACATCTCGTCAGTGCAACTCGGATCTAAACATTGGAAACCCGCTGCCGAAACACCACTTCCTCGGAAGGGTGTACAAGACTGGAGATTGGCTGGTAAATTTCCTCTCCCTACCCATCTATCCCCGTGATTGATGGATCTCGCCGTCTGCTCCAGCGAGATAAAATATCAGTATATATATCAGTATGTGCTAGTTAAATGTCATATTAATGTAATTTAAACTGTGTTGTGTCTATATGTTTTCATGCTCATGCCCCTTGTGGGCCCATTTTGGTGAATAAAGATTTTCTATTTCTATTCTGAAAATGACCCAACACACGAAAAAAAATCACGCCTTAATGGCCATACTTCTTTAACAGAAGGTTATACCATCTTTTATTTAAGCAACAGCATCTATTCTGTAATAAATATAATAATCCAAGAGAAAGTTTAATTAATAAAATAAATGAATCTGAACCAAATTTCGCCTCTATGTCTACCTTAAACCAATTAAAATTAGTACTTAAAACTGCAGATGAACTTTTGACCTATGTATGTGACTTTATCAAGCAATCATTAGAGCATAACTTCCGTAACTTTGTTTCCTATTTGTGTGTTTATTGTGTATTCACTGTTTTTGTATTTGCTTGACCCCTACGGGTGTAATTTTTGCAAATAAAGAATCTTTGTTCCCCGAATATTTTGACAGGAGATATTTTGGTGGTGAATCGGACTCAGTTTGTTTGGAACTCCGATAGAAATCGTCTATTTTTTTCAAAGAATATTTTGTGAAGTTTGTCAAAAGCTAACTTTAAGCAAACTTTCACTTTCTATAGATTATTGTTTGATTGGTTTTTGTTGTCAACGTGGATTTGATACTAATAACAAAAGTTCCCTTGGTAGAAATATTTTAAACATTGACATAATATTTTTTTCCTTTTGGAACATTTGGTCTATAACGCTAAGTCCATCAGGAACGAATGGTGTAATATTTTTCCCTCGAAAAGAAATATGGCCACTTTTCCATGGAATTATTTCCTTCAGTATGCCGATTTTACGAATGCTTCAGATCTTCTCCGAAATTGTTTTAACAGGTCATCTATTATATACACTTTAAATAACAAAATAAATTCAAATGCTTTTCACACTTTAGGGGTACACTCATTAACCGAAATTTCCACTTAAATGCAGTTTTCATAGAATTTCACAATTTTTGTAGGTTTTTCTTAAAATTCGTTGCAAAGCACCTCCAGAACCACACTTAACTACCATTTGGAAGGGCAAATGTTCATACACTCGCAACAAAAACTTGTTATGGTTCTCGGTGTCCTTCGAGTTTTACCATCTCCTTTAAGACCCTTAAACACTGTAAAAGGGCCAGAAGGTGCTATTTGAAGCCGTGTTCGACTGCTAACATGTCAGAAAACATACAAGTATTGCACATATATTTTTCCCATGCACAACACTTAAAAGAGACCACTTTGCTAGATTTTCAATAACATTTGAGAGGGGGAATGGGAGGGGTTCGAATAACAGCGAACTGATTTTTTTCCAATGACAGATAACAGGGAATCGGAATTTAATTGATAACAGCAGTTTCAGAGGAGATTTTTGAAAAAGTTTACGAATAACACTAAATGTTAAACAAGAGGCTATCAAGAGCCTGCATTGCTAACCTGGACCATTGCCGACGTAGACAGTAGCTGCAAATGTATGAATGGCATTTCAAATAAGGTCCAACTAAACTATGTCCCCGCTAGCGGTCATCTTAGATGAGTTACCTTTTTGGAAGTGACCATCGAAGAACCATTCATTGTAACTAAATTTTGTGTAAGCTGGACTCTAAGGCGATTTTTAGATATGTTTTTCAAAGGGTCAAATGTTAAACTATGTTCCCCGATGGCGGCAATCTTTCATGAATTGAGGACCTGTCGTATACCTTTTTTGGAAGGGACAATCTTAGGTGTACGGACCTTACGCATACCTTTTTGGAGGTACCATTTTAGTACAATTGTTACTAAGTTTGATTCTAATTGTTCTTGTATTTTCTGAGAGGAGAGTCGTTAAATTTGTTTAGTGTCAAATGTTAAATTATGTCCCTCGATGGCGACTATTTGGAAGTTACAACGTATGGGTCATTTTGACTAAGTTTGGTTCTAATTCTGCAAGTAGTTCATGAGAAGAACATCTTTGAATAGTTTTCAATAAAGTTCAATGTTAAACTATATTCCCTGACGTTGGCCAGTTTGGTTGAAGTACGAGCTTCCGGGAAAGCCCACTCTTTCTATACCCACGCAAGTTAGACAAGAGACTCAAGAGAGCCTGTATCGCTTACCTGGTTCATGGCTGACCATTATACAGTCCAAATAACCTAAATATTAAATGGCCTCATTTTCAAGTATGTTAATAGACCTTGGTGTTATTTGCTTCAAAGTTGAACTTTATTTCCTGTTGGCAACCCATTTGGATATGGTGAAGATTTACTGGTCATCCTTTATGAAGGAGACCAACAAGGGACTATTATGAACGAGACTGGATCCAATTGGCTAATAGTTTCAGAGGAGAAGATCTTTGAATATGTTTTCTCATAAGGTCCAATGTTAAACTAAGTTCCAAAATGTTGGCCACCTAAGACGAGGTGCAGACTTGACTGAAAAATATTTAAAGGGGGCCACCCAAGGAATATTGTAACCAAGTCTGGATCCAATTGGCTTTGTTGTGTCAGAGGAAAATCTTTAAATGTTTTCTCATACGATCCAATGTTAAACTGTCTACCTCACTGGTAGCTACTTTGAATGTTATGCAGACTTGCCGGAAATGTTTTTCAGACTTATTTTTAAGGACTATTGTCACCAAGTTTGGTTCCATTTTTGCCCAGTAGTTCAGAGGAGAAGATATATTATTTAATAGGGCACATGTTAAACCAAGTTCCCCGCTAGCGGTCATCTCGGATGAAGTACAAATTTGCAAGACACATCTTTTAAAGAGGGTCACCAAAAGATTATTGTGACCAAGTTTGGATCCAATTGGCTTTGTTGTTTCAGAGGAAAAAATATTTGAATGCTTTCAAATAGGGTCAAATGTTAAACAATGGTCCCCACTGGCGGCCATCTTTGACTTGATGCAGATTTGCCGGAAATATTTTTCAAAGGGTCCAACTAAGGACTGTTATCATCAAGTTTGGTTCCAATTAGCCAAATAGTTTCAGAGGATCAAATTGGCTTTGTTGTGTTCAGAGGAGAAGATCTTTGAATGCCTTAACATAGGGTCCAATATTCAACTATGATCCCCACTGACGGCCATCTTGGATGTGATGCAGACTTGCCGCCGGGACACGTTTTTCAAAGGGGGTCAACTATAGACTGTTGTGACAACTTGACCATGTTCAATAAAATATAGTCATTGACATGCTTTACATACATGTATCTCATTTTTTTTTTGAAATACAAGACGAAAGTATAAAATCACGCAAAATTTGACCAATAAAGGGCAATAATTCCCAAATAGTTATTTGGATTTTCTTCAAAATTTCCATGTGTGTAGATTTAAATTTGCTGAATAAACCGCACCTTCATCTAAAACTATTTTTGAAATATTAGACAAGATAAATAAAATCACGAAAAAATCCGACCAATAAAGGGCGGTAACTCCTTCATGAGTATTCAGATTTTCAGAATTTTTTGTGCGCATAGATCTAGATATGCTGAACATTTTTGCGATTACAACTTAACCTCTATCTACTACAGTTTCTTTGATAAACTTCGATATTTAAAAAAAAACTAGAGGCTCTTAAGAGCCTGTATAGCTCACCTGGTCCATGACTGACATAGACTGCAGCCAAAATTAACTCAACGTTAAAGTGATTCATTTTCTAAAAGTTTCAAAATAGAAAATCTTTGAACGTGCTTTCCCCATAGGTTCCAATGTTAAACAATGGTCCCCGCTGGCAGCCATCTTGGATGAGGTGCAGACTTGTCAGACATAATTTTTAAGAAGACCATTAAAGGCCTATTGTGACCAAGTTTGATTCCAACTGACCAAGTAGTTTCAGAGAAGAATGTCTTTGAATGTGTATTTCCCATAGGGTCCAATGTTAGACTATGTCCCCCGCTGGAGGCCATCTTGGAATACCGCATGTATTCCAGACTTACCAGACACATGCTTTAATAGGTACCGACTATGGACAGTTGTCACCAACGAACGATTTTCAACACCACTTTTGAAGCCACCACATCATGGCAATCATTTTATCAATTTACAATTAACCTGTTTTGGAAATAAAAGACGAAAAAATATGAAAATTTTGAAAATTCTGTAAAAAAAGGGCATTTTTGCAATTTGAAGTTGACCTCTATCTGCTATAGTTTCTTTGATAAAAAATAAAAAATATTAAAATTTTGAAAAATTTTCGGGAAAAATGCAATTACTCCCAAACTGGTGATCAGATTTTCTTCAAAATTGCAGGGCGGGTATATCTTGCCATGCTGATCACTATTACCACTTATCAGATTTTTGATATCTGTAACGGTTTTCGAGTTATTTGCCAAAAACAGCAATTTACCCCTATGTGTTATTTTTAGTAACGGCAGCCATGTTGTTTGGTCCTTGGACTCATCGGACACAATTTTGAAACAGGATATCCTGATAATGATTCAGGCCGAGTTTGGTTGAAATTGGTTCAGTGATTTGAGAGGAGAAGATTTTTGAAAAAGTTTACGACGGACGGACGGACGACGGACGCCTAGTGAGGGCAATAGCTCACATGTACCATCAGGTCAGGTGAGCTAAAAATACGGAAAAAGGGCAATAACTCTAAAATGGTCATCAGATTTTCCTCAACATTACAGGGTGGGTAGATCTTGTCATGTCGATCATTTTCATTCCAGTCATAATTTTGATATCTGCAACGGTTTTTGAGTTATTTGTCCAAAACTGCAATCTACCCATATAAGATAAGATAAGAATCTGTTTATTCCAATCGAGGGCCCATGCAGGCAAAGTAATTACAATGATTACATTACAACATATCAAAAAATCAGAATACTGTTTTTAAAAATTCATTGTTTTGGTTTGGTTTCAATGGCAACTGAAAGCTCCATTATCCATTACAACTCATTTCAGACCACCATTCAAAACTAGAGGCTCACATGAGCCTGTATCGCTCACCTGGTGACTGGTTTTATTCATTGTAACGAAGAGACCACTATAAATCAGTTCACCAGATGTTACATTTTCAATCTTGGATGAGTTACAAACATAAGAATTACAAACTTTGAAAGGGAACAACTAAAGACAATCGTAACCAAACTTGGTTCCAATTGGCTCAATATGTTCAGAGAAGAATAAGACGTGTGAATGCATTTCCCATAGGGTCCCTATATTAAACTATGTTCCACGTTGGCGGCCATCTTGGATGAGCTACGAACGTCAAAATCACAAACTTTGAAGTGAACAAGCCGAGACTATTGTGACCAAGTTTGGTTGAATTTGGCTTGGTAGTCTCAGAGGAGAAAATCTTTGGATGCATTTCCCATAGGGTCCCTATGTTAAACTATGTTCTCTGCTGGCAGGTATGAACATAAAAATCACAAACTTTCAAGGGGACCACCTAAAGACTTGGTTCCAATTGGCTCGGTAGTTTCAGAGAAGAAGATCTTTGAATACATTTCCAATAGGGTCCTGTGTTAAACTATTTCCTGTGCTGACGACAATACGAACATAAAAATCACAAACTTTAAAGGGGACCAGCAAAGGACAATTGTATCCAAGTTTGGTTCCTATTGGCTAATGGTGGTTTCAGGAGAAAAGACCTTTGAATGTATTTCCCATAAGGTCCCTACGTTAAACTATGTTCCCCGTTGGTGGCCATCTTGGATGAGGTACAACCACAAAAATCACAAACCTTAAACGGGATAACCTGAGGACTATTGTGACAAAATTTGGTTCAAATTGGCTCAGTGGTTTCAGAGGAGAAGATCTTTGAATGCATTTCCCATGGGGTGCCTATGTTAAACTATGTCCCCCACTGGCGGCCATCTTGGATGAGATGCTAATCTGCTGGACATATGTAGAAATTGTAGTCCTGGAAAAGCTCAACACTTTTGAAATTCACATTTAACCTCCATCTCAAACAGTTTTTGAAATAAAAGTAAAAATGTTAAAAAAATCGTGAAAATTCAAAGACAAAGAGGCCATAACTCCTATTTGGGTCGTCAGATTTTCTTCAAACTTGCAGGAAATGTAGATCTTACTATGCTGACCATTTTTGTAATTCAAACTTTACTTCTATCTTCTACCATTTTCAATATATAACAAAAAAAGAAAATTTTACGGAAAAGGGGCAATAACTCCTAGATGGGTTGTCGGATACTAGTATTCTTCAAAATTGCAGGGAGGGTAGATCTCATCATGCTGATCATTTTTACGCCTGTCAGATTTTTGATATCTGTAACGGTTTTCGAGTAATTTGCAAAAAACGGCAATTTACACCTATGTTCTATTTTTACTAATAGCGGCCATGTGTTTGGTCTACGGACATAAAAATCACAACCTTGAAAGAGCATACCCTGGTGATGATTCAGGCCAAGTTTGGTTAGTATTGGCCCAGCAGTTTCAGGGGAGAAGATCTTTGAATAAAAGTTAACGGACGGACGGACGGACGGACGGACGGACGCCGAGTTATGGCAAAAGCTCACATGGCCTTTGGCCAGGTGAGCTAAAACTTGGGCAGGGGTTCCCCTTATAATCAAGGTTATTATATGT
>MJUU01018479.1:77961-106263 GCA_002080025.1 Modiolus philippinarum | reverse complement strand
AGAATACGAAGAAACATCATATACTAACATCATATACATGAAAGTGGAATGGGAAGAAACTTTGCCAACCACTCTTGGAAACGGACAACATACATATCGAAAACTGCCGGCCAGCCAGGCATGTCTGGTAAAAATCAAATCGGTCTGGCAGTATCTTTGCGCACACCAGACCGAATGTCTGGCAAAAATTTGGCCTCTATCTCATGTCGTTTCGGTCTGGCAAATTTTGTTTCGGTCTGGTAGTTTTTTCTTAGGTGCCAGACCGAATGTCTAGCAAAACGTTAGAACTTTTCGATATGTCTGGGGCAAGTGCGACATACAAGTTATTATTTGTGTCCGACGCAGGCAAGCAGGACATTGACCGTACATAAGCAGGACATTGACCGTACATAAGTAAAAACATTTTCCAAAGCTGTGACGAACCATGTTTCCAAAGTTAACAAGATGATATACCGGCGCGAAATTGAAACTAGGAAGATGAAACATAAGCATGCTTAGGACTGTTTCAATGGCGAGTCAAATGGAAAAAATACTGTACCCGATTTATTGATATTCACTGCAAATATTTATAAACATAATTGAATTATCAATATGAAAAAGAAAGGAAATGGGGTAAATGCCTAGGTGACAACATCCCATATCCAGGTTAAAACGACCCAAAACAAAGCATCTAGGGGTCACCGAACGGTCTTCAACACAGTGAGGAACCTCACAACATATAGCAAGCCCTAAAAAGGTAAAAAGTGAATAAATCAATGGAAACAAACCACATATATTAGTAATTGGTTTATGAATATTTATAATTCAGTTATTTGTAAATATTAAGAAACAAGACAATTATAAATATTAAAAAAAATTGATCAATCAATAATCAATGTTAATATTTCTTGTTCATTTCTTTATTATATTTATAATTTATTTATTATTATTTATAATTTAGTTTTTAACATTAACAAATCATTTATAATTCGTCCATCAATATTAATAATTCATTTATTAATATTTACATTAATTATAAATATTAATAATTCCTTTTCTATTTAAAAATGTTGATAAATGAATTATAAATATTATCAACTGAATTATGTTATGTTGAACTGATATTTGTTCCATCGAGTGATATTTTGATGGTGGGCGAGTCTTCGGACGAGCCCTCCATCAAAATATCACGTGATGGAATAAATATTAGTTCAATATATGGCTTGTATCAAAGTGGACATGTCAATCAATTATTGTCACGTGGCCAAGTTAACGAAGTTATTTCAATAGATGTATTACATTAGTTGGATGTTGCCGCGTTGCATGCAGGATATAATTTTTACAACAAAAACTTAAAAGGTGCCACATCAAACCAAACATGTTTAGAACAGAAAATAGTGGACCAGTATTTGAATATTTTAAGTCTACATGACAAGGGAGGTCTCGCCCAACTTGAACCAGCGAAAAAAGTGATATGACAGCATTGATAGGCAGGTATTGATACAAAGATTTTCCACTATTCATTCCCCGTTCTAAAAAAGTGATGTCAATTTTTCTTTTTTTTTTGAAGACTGGTACAACTTTTGATTTAATATGTTCAAAGTTTGTGATAAAACTGAAGTTTACACTGTCTTTTCGTGCGAAATTGCTGGATATTGTTTAATAATACCGTATAATGTAGTGTGTCCGTCCGTCCATCTGTTCCATCATCCCCCCCAAGATTCAAAGCAGTAAGGCACGGACCATTTGATTTTCAGGGGGCTGGGATTTTCACCCGAGCCGGGAAATTTTTTCCGCCCGCTTTGCGGGCCAGATCATCTTTTTCCCATATACACTATGCTAGGAAATTTTGTTGAGCCAGACTTTTTTTTCTAATAGACAGAATTAGGGCCAGATCATTTTTTCAACCCAGATGCTGTCCAGCTAATTTATTTGGCAAAAATTGAGGCCAGAAAATTTTTTCCTAAAAAATACCAGAATTTGAAACCCCACGTAATTGGGGAATTTTTCGAAGTTAAAAAGGAGCATAACTCATACAGAAATCATTAATCAGGATTCATCTCTGAACTCGCCTAAAGTATCACTGCGTAACTATTATATATCCAAATCGTTGCGCTGCTTCGGGGATAAAAAATATTGAAAAGCATTACTCTATTAATCTGTCAGAGATTTTCAGGAGAGAATAGGGGCATATAAATCCCGAAAATGGTATGAAATCGCCTATTTTTTCATTAAAAATCCTATGATATTTCATTTCCACGCACAGTTCGTAGATGCGTTATAATTATAAGTTAAAACGGGTAGTTTAATACAGGATTATATATTTTTTTTCTTTGGTGGTAAAAAGTCGATGGCCTAAATCCGCCTGTTGTTAAAAATGCATTTTATTTTTTCAGACAAAGATTGGGGCACATCTAGGCCTATCTTTGACATTCCTATCAGAGCGTACATAGCGTACATAGAAGTTGGTAATGACTAATAAATGGACACTATAAAATTTCATTTAATGCAGAATCGTATTAGCTTTTTTTACAAGGATTTTCATGCACAATTTGATTTTGCTGGTGCATTTTTTACCGAAAATGACAGGGTTGATTTTTTTTTGAAGGGCGTCGATTAAGATATTTCATGTATTTATTGGAGATTATATTAATTAGGTATGTAAATTATTTCTACAATCGTTGTCGAATTTATTGAACAGTTTCTTGTACAATAACTTCCATAAATTGGAAGTTGTAGCACTGTCTTGGCTCCACCCCCTCATGGGTATTGGGATTTATTGAACACTTTGTTTTCCAAAGAAAATGAAGCACCACTGTGATACAAAAATATTTATAGATAATTTGTAAAAATTAATAAATCAGGTATACTTGTACACTTGCCTTGACATACGTTTTTGACAGTATTATCAGAGAGTATACAACAGTCAACAGTTGCCAAATTTCTTCACTAATAACTAACAAATTGGAAATGAATAAATTCTACTTAATGCAGAATCGTTAACTGTTTTTACAAGGGTTTTCATGCATTATTTGTTTCTCTTTGTGTTCTTATTTACCGAAAAGGACAGAGCTCAATTTTTCTATGGACACGACATCGAGTCAAATATTACATGTATTTATTTGGAGATAATGCTATACATGTGGTGTCACATGTTTCTACAATAGTTGTTGAATAAATGTTTCTACAGTTTCTTATACAATAATTTCAAGAAATTTGAAGTTGCAGCACTGTCTTGGCTCCATTTTGGGATTTATTGAACACTGTTTTTCCTTAGAAAATGAAGCCTCACTATGATACAAGAGTATTTCCTATGACCTGTGGATCTAATTCGTGCACTGGTAATTTATCAGTAAACTACAGCAACTTCCTTGGTAAGGCCTTCCAAAAAAGTAATAATAACAACACAATTTTCATACGCAAATTAGCGTGCAACATTTTTCTTTCAAGTTCTCAAAAAATAATTCAACAATAACAAACTATAATAAATGTAATATGTACACATGTGTAACTAAGCACTTTTAATAAGATCAACATCAACCATGAAAAAATATTATTTTTCAGTAACTGCAACACAAGATATGCAAAACCTGTATTATTTACATTTTTCAATTTAATATTATTTATCTACACATATAGCAAAACCTATTCGGGGAGGCATTAAATTAATGTTAAAATACGGACATTTTCACAAAAAGTCTACTAAACACAAAAACAAACTTCTTCGGCCCAACAATTAAATAACACTAGCTACTAATCTTAAAAGAAAGCGTAAGTTAATTAGTTTCTGCATATCCGAATTTCGACAACTTATGTCTCTTCAGTGCAGATAAAATCAAAACATTTGAAAGTCCATAAACCAAAAATAGAAAGACACATGAAAGAAGTAAGCAGTTTATACAAAGATGACCACTTCACAACATTTCAAATTGCTCTTAAAAAACGAAAACTAGGAACTGTGAAAAGCTCACTTATACATGTATATACCCCCGATCCCCCATTGATTCCAGAAGTAAGAAGGAAACCAAAAACTAGAGGATGACATGCCCCCGCGCAGGGTTGAATCAAATTGGGATTTTTCAGTAACATTTGTGACTGTAAGACACATACGATGCCCCCGCTAAACACATGTTATTCTATGTTGCACAGATTAACTATGTACCCTCTACTACTAAATCACCAAAAAATTAAAAGCTGAACAATGTATATTTCTGAAAAAAAAATGAACCGAAGTCAAAAATACATACCACATGCACATCTTCAATATAGGTACAAATGAATTGCTAAATAAAAGCTTCCTAGCATCAAAACTCTAGGAGGAGTTGTGCAGACAATCTGTGTACCCTCTATTAATAATTCACCCAATAAATGACTAAGTTCAACAATGTGTATTTTTTCCAAAAATGCATAAAAATCAAAATAAGTACAGATTATCTGCAAAATAAAAACTTCCTAGCATAAAAACTGTAGGAGGAGTTGTTTGGACAAACTATGTACGCCCTACTACTAAATTACCAATAAAATGACAAAGTTCAACAATGTATAATTTTGACAAAAATTAACCAAAATCCAAATCCTTGTACCACATGCACAACTTCAATATATGAACAAATGATCTGCAAAATAAAAACCTTATAGCATAAAAACTGTAGGAGGAGTTGCGCGGACAAACCATGCACCCCCCTCGGACAGACGGACCGGGATAAAACAATATGCCCCCGACTTATCGTCGTGGGGGCATAAAAAATCAAGTAAAATCAAATTTTTTAATAGATGTTTCACAATGGATATATGCACTATACATTCATTCTGTGAAAGTTTCATTGAATTTCACCAAGCGGTCTAAGAGGAGTTGTCGCCACAAAGTGTGTACCCCTATGACGGACGAATAACGAACGAACGGGCACCATGATCACTAACGATAGTTCTCTAGTATTTGGAAAAGCAGGGAATTAAGCACTAGATGAATATAAGATTTGCAAACAAAATGCATCACAAGCATAAGTTTAACGCCTTTGAAGCTGTGATGGAAAATTGTGAAAAATATATAATATTTAATTGACAAAATTACATAGAGAAAATCATTCAAGCATCTTGTACCTCCAGTAATGAATCAAGTACTAGATATTCAAATATTATAAATCTAGAGAAATACAGCAAATTGAATCAAAAATGGACAAAAATTACAAATAAAATAAGCCTATCTAAATAGTGGAAATTCGTAATGACCATAATAAATGTACGCTTAAATAATAAATTACATAAACGTTTACACATAGTCAACTTTCAACTTCTGAATATGAATATACAGCAAATAATACTGAAAAGTATTCCTTTTTCGAAATAAATGCGTGTGTAAAAAAAAATAGCACCCCCTTCCGTTCAAAAGAAAAGAAGCTCATGTAATGAATGGTACGTCATTCCAAATGTTATCAACACCTAAAACAAGATGAATTTAACTGAATTCTGAAATTCCCATTCCCAGCAATGCAAAATAGTGTCCGCCGTGAAATACTGACCGCCTTTACAATTGTTACCTATGATAAAGTCCGAGAACGGAATAAAACGCATGATGATCATGAAATATTGTCCTCTTGGATTTTCCAATGAAATAGGGAGGACACTTTATCACAGGACACGATTTTGGCTTGCATAAAAATACGGTCAGAAGGAGAGGGGCAAATTTTGATTTTATTTTAGGTTCTATCTGAAAAAAATATAAGTCTTTCTTAATATTTTGGAAGAAACCGCACAAAATTGTTACAACAACAGAAAATAGAGTTACTGTGGCCTAGTGGGCCATGAATACCGACGCACCACCTCTTTCTGAACGTTCTTTAGCATCTAGAAAAGAGGTATCATTGGAAAACAAAATACACACTGCAAATCTATAATATTGAGTAAGGTCTTGCATTGTGGTCGATAACAGGTGGTCACCATATGGTTTGCATTGAGCTAAAATGACAAAGTCTAAAACATATTAAAATCTGGAAAAATATTGGAAAACAAAATGCATAGTGCACATTTACAATATAAAATTGAGCTTGAAATTCCAATAAGTTGTTTAGGAAGAGTAATGGATACCAGCCTTTGTGTACAGAAAGAAAGACGAACGGTCGGACGGACACCATGAACACTACATACATGTACCTCCTGCATTTTTGCGGGGGTATAAAAATATGAATATCCAAAAAATACATTTTAGTTGATTTCCCTTACTACATATTTACTTCAAAAATGACTGTTATAAGAAGCGGGGCAAACAAACATAATAAGGGACCGACCATTTAACTTGAAGGGGGGCTATGGTTTTTTTTTCTAAAAAAATAATCTGGAGCCGATTTTATGTGGCTGCCAAAATGATGAAAAAAAAATTTCTGACGGAGGCTTTCTGCCCCCAAAAAAATAATTTTGGAAAAAAATATTTTGTTGATACACGTGTCCAGAAAAAAAACCCATAAACTCCCCCCTTTCAGGTTAAATGGTCGGTCCCTTATGTTTGTTTGCCCCGCTTCTTGTAACAGTCATTTTTGCAGTAAGTATGTAGTAAGGGAAATAAACTTAAAGGTTAAGGCTTTACAATCCGCCAATTTATCTGTTTACTTCCCTTAAATCATGGTTTAATATGTTATTCAACTCAATACACTAAAAGTAAACATGCCATCTATAATGGACAGAAATTTCACCTCATGCCCTTCATAGCGAAAAGCTAAATTGATGAGATGCTCAGAGTAAAACTGAACCTATTGTTAAGCCAATACACAATGATCAGAATGACACAGAAAGCAACTTTTACTAATCAGTATACTTATCCGCGTCATTCTAATTATTGTGTACTTGCTGTCCAGTCAATAGGGCAAGCTTAACTCGGGGCATTTACATTATCACTGTAAAGGGTATGACCCTTAGATACTATATAAATTCTGTAATACCTACATGTATAGAGACATTTACAATTTAGAGACATATACAATTTTCAATACAGTTGGAAAAAGTTACAACTGTCAATTAAGTAATTCACTTTTGGTAATTTAAGTCCGAAAATTCACTATATTGTCAATTAAGTAATTCAATATTGGTAAAAGTCAAATTCACGACATTGTCAATTAAGTAATTCACTTTCGGTAAAAGTAAAAAATCTCTACATTGTCAATTAAGTAATTCACTATTGGTAAAAGTCAAAATTTACTGCAATGTCAATTAAGTAATTCACTGTTGGTAAACATGGTAAGAGTCAAAATTCACTATATTGTTAATTAAGTAATTCACTGTTAGTAAAAGTCAAAATTCACTACATTGTCAAGTAAGTTATTTACTTCCGGAAAAAGTCAAAATTCACTACATCGTCAAATTGACAATAAAGTTATTAACTTCGGTAAAAATCAAACTTCACTACATTGTCATCGCCAGTTACGTATTCTTGGTAAAAGTCTAATTTCACTATATCATGCTATATTGGCAATCAAGAAGTCAACATCCGGAAATAGTAAATATTCACTAACTAATTCACTAGTAAACTCCAATTAAGTTAATGAAAAGTCAGAATTCACTCATCATGGGTTAATATTCACACAAGTTGGTGTTAATTCACAGACTACTGAATTGTCTTAATTCACTCAACACCATATTTTTCAAGCAGCTGAATAAGTCATTAAGTTCACATATGTTATTTAACAGCAAATGATTATGTTCAGCAGGGTAGATAACTATGCTCGGATTCACTCGGTATCATGCCATAACAATGAACATTGAATGCTACCACTGACTGTGTAAACAACTCATGATCAACGAAGTTTGGTTTACCATCGATGCAAAAAATATTTCTTCCAAATATTTTGTAAATCCTTCCCAATGTCAAATAATAACACTAAATATTTCGTACGGTCCTGAATAGTTTGTCTATCTACAGGAACCTGATTGTCAGATAACAACACTATTTGTCTAGGTGGAGTAGTTTGTTTCACATATGTAACTTGACATTCCTGTATAGATCTATGTTCGTCTGCATTTTTCTGGTCTTCAATGATAATATTTTTGGCCTTACTTTGGTTTTTCTTTTTCACTGATTTTTTCCCCTTTAAGTTATTTGAGGGCCAACTTATAATTCTAGGCAGTCTATTCGTCATATTAGTTGATTTTTTCTTCACCGTTTCACGTTCCTTCTCTTTTAACGGATGTTTATGTTCTTTTAATGTGTCTTTGTTATTACTTGCACTGTTTTGTTGTGAAGAAAAGACTAAGTTCGTCTTATCAGTTTTTGAAGAAAACTTAGAGGTAGGAAGCGAATTGATATTATGATTCGTTTTTTGTTGTTCAGTTTTTCCCGCAACAAAAGTAACATTTTCTGTCGTTTGACAAACAATTTCCCGATCAGATTCACTATCAGTTATTTCTATCATAATTTCTTCTTTTTGTGTCCAAGGTTCACTATTCATGTCAAGGTTTTTACTGATTTTACTATTCGGGTTAACCGACAAAGTTAACGATTTTGGACCTTTGGTTCTATTTTTTCGCTTGTTTGAATTCACTTTAGGTGGCGTCAATTTAACATCTGTTGTTTTTCCTTTGGATAATGAGTCGGTAGGGTTATCTTTTCTATTCTGTTTTTCAGTTTTTACATTTGGACACTTATCCTCTCTAGGTTTCTGCAATGTTGAGGTGAATTCACTAGAGCAATTTGTTTTGCCACAATTCTTTTGTCCAATTGTACTTTTGCTGAATGTGTTTTGTGGACGCTTTTCACTTATGTCTAAAGAAGCTGGTGCCTGGTTTTCTACGGAATAAGATGGAGACGTATCCTTTGAACGTAATCCAGAAGAACGTATTCTACGATATCCTGAACGTGATCTAGATCTTGCTGAATGTACCTTGCGGCTTGTTGATCTGGAATGCTGTATCTTGCGTGAACGAAATCTTGACCGAGAAGACCTCCTGCTGTGTGATCGAGATCTTGATCGGGAAGAGTGTCTATTGTGTGAACGAGATTGGGAACGAGAAAATTGCCTTTTGTGTGAACGAGATCTTGATCGGGAGGACTGCCCTTTGTGTGAACGAGATCTTGATCGGGAAAACCGCCTTTTGTGTGAGCGAGATCTTGATCGGAAAGACGTCCTTTTGTGTGAATAACAGGGGGATTGCCTGTTGTTTGAACGAGATCTTGATCGAGAAAACTGTCTTTTCTGTGAACGAGATCTTGATCGGGAAGATTTCGTTTTGTGTGAATAAGAACTTGAACGGGAAAACTGCCTTTTGTGTGAACATGATCTAGATAGGGAAAATTGCCTTTTGTGTGAACGAGATCTTGATCGGGAAAACTGCCTATTGTGTGAACGGGATCTTGATCGGGAAAACTGCCTTTTGTGTGAACGGGATCTTGATCGAGAAGAGTCACAAGAAGAGCAATATTCTGTAACATGAGATTCAGGTGAATATGATCGTTTGCGGTATTTTCTAAAAACGTCTTCCGAGTATGGCAAGTTGCGATGATCCGGATGGGTCGAATATTCATTATTCCGATACTGTAAATGCATATAAGGATACGGTCCATAATGATTGTAGTTGTATCTTTGATATCGTGCGTATTCTTCTTGTTCATAAGCATATCTGTCTATTTCATCAAGATAATCTGATCTATCATAATTATCATCGGAGTACGAACTAAATGAATAAAATGATGAATAACTAGACGATCGAGAGAAGGGTGACCGGCTGTTTGAGTGACTGTGTCTTTCTTTCAAACTGCGATTCTTTGATAACGAACGCTTACGTGAACGATATCCTGGTGACATAGTATTTTTTCTTGTTGAATTTGAACTTTCACTATGTTTATCTTTGGAATATGAGGAGTTTGTTTCACTTGAAAATGAGCGTTTTCTTCGACACTTTTCCCTTGAATATGAACGATCAAGTCGGTACCTGTCCCTTGAACAAGAACAATCATGTTTATGTTTATTCCTACAGTTTGGTGGCGTTACATGTGAGCCACTGGAATGTGAGGACGTTGATAAAGTAGAATTACTTCGTTTTCTTTTAGGTTTCCGATTCTGAGTTTTAGCACTACATGATTTACCTTTTTGTTTATTAGGTGCTGCTCCATTCTTCACCGATTCTTTACTAACATTTTTCCCTTTAACTGCACTTTTAGTACTTTTATCCTTCTTAGACGCTACAACGTTGACAGATGACCTTTGTTTTAATTTTGGTTTAACATTTCCCTTCAAGACACCTCCTTCCCCTCCAAGATCTTGTTTCATTTTAACTTTACCTTTCTTTTTCAAGTTTCCGCCTTTGTTTTTCGGTTGCTGGCATGCACCTTTTAACTCTAGGACACATTTAATTTTTTCATTTTCATTTTCATCAAGAATTACAACTGGTTTTAAAATCCTTTCCCTTGCTGAATTATTTGAAACGTCCACATTTGTTTTTATTCCAACTGACATATTATCCGTTTCAGTTTCTGTAGAATTCACATGCAATGTGTTTTCAACAGCAGCAGACACGTATGGACTTGAACTTTCACCTCTCGTAGGTTTTAAAATAAATTTATCACTAAATGCATCATAAATGTCATAACTACTCCCGTGATTAGCAACAGCATGAAATGTTTTATTAACACATGAATGCCCAGCTGGCGTGCATGGAGGAATTGCATTAACAGCGTTATCGGAAGCGGAACTGCTCTGTTTAATCTCCGTTAAAACTTTCTGCTCGGGAAACATGGGAAATGCTGCTTCTCCTCGAATTAATTGACACTTACTGTTTATTTGTCCAGGATCAAATTTTGCGTCGGGGTATTGCATTGGTTGCCTTTCGACACACACTGCTCTTCTACCAATACACACACAAATGTTTGTTGACATCTTCGTTTAGATGTAGGCACCGGTAGTTCAAGTCGTGCTAGATTCCGAATAACAATAAAACTAACACATCATCCAATTAATTGCAGAGGATATACATAAGCTTTCTCTTTGTGACAGTGTACCTTTATTATAACTACACATTCATGATACAAATTCAATAAATATAAATAAAACGCTAATTTTGCTTTCATTAGCGCCAGTGGGTAACCTTGTTATGACCAATTAATTATATTTATTAGAAAGCGCTCTGTTATTTAATTTAATTTTTGATTCCACTTATTCTTATATAAAGCAACATAAATAGATAAATGTTAGAAAAGAGAAGAAAAATAATTAAACAGAAAACGCCTTAAATCTTAAACAAAATTCCCCTTTCCATGGCCCTGTATGTGGTAACACAACACCTGGGGGCAATATTAAGATTATAAGGGGAGTACTTACATGTTATCAGTCTTATCTCATTGTGTACATTAATGACATTATAAGTTGTAACTTGTTTCATTAATCTTTTGAGAGTTTTCAATTAGCAACATTCAAAAGTTTTAAAAATCTATTAAAATTGGAGTCTTCAGTGTGATATCACTGGAGAAATCATTTTTAAATTATTATTATTTTGCTGAAATTATGTTTTTTTGTGTGTGTTTTGTTTGTTAGTGTTTACTCTTTTTTTTGTTCGGGGGTTGGGGATACTTTCGAATTTTGATCTTCGCAGACTTTTTTTTCGTTATTGAGTTGTTGGCGCAGTGGTAATATTTATTTAATATATCATACGGGTTTAAAGAAAACAAAAACAAATAAACAAAAAAAAAACAACAAAAAACAACAACAACAACAAAAAAACAACAACAAAAAACACAAAAAACAAGTATCTAACCCTTCCTCCGGAAACTTTTTTAAATACTCGCAGTTCTACTATTATTTCCAAAGATATGAATTGTCTTAAAACAAAGGTCAAAGTTCAGCTCGTAGTATTATACACATCTTTGCTTGGCTGCTTAGTAACTGGCTATAGCCTAAAGTGCAACATGAATTTTACTTTATTTTGTAAAATAAATCAGGCTACCAGACTGAAAGAGTTTTTTCGATTCTGGACTTGAAATTACATTCTGACATACTTCAAGGGGAGAAAGATAATGTTTTATGCTGCCTTTATGCCTGTTGTTCTTTTAGGAACAACTGTCAAGGGCGAATTTCAGGGGGTTCGTAGGGGGCGTACTTTCCCTTTTTTCAACGCCATAGAAAAAAAACACTTATCGGGAATACTGTAGTGTATTGAACTACCCGTGTATATGTAATGTTAACACACCTTTACAAATCATACTTGAAAATCAAATATTTATTGCAGATTTAATTAAAAGAGCACAGATGTCGAAGGACTCCTATGATCAAGTCTGATCGGTTGTTTCCGAGACCATTTTTAATGGATGTTCAACTATGTTCCTAGCTTGCCCTCCTCTTGGATGGGGTATAAAGACCTGGAGGGAGCAAGGCAGGTTCCATTAACAATAATCTTCAATTTTCCAACAAACATTTTACATAATGATTCTAAAATTAACACACGAGCATAAAAGTCCTCTTCTCATTAACAGCAAACAAAATGATACTTTTTTATTTCCCATTAACAGATAACACAAAGTAAAAATATAACAGAACCGAAAACGGTAAAAAAAAACAGTTAACAACTGATTTATTTCGCCAAAACATTTTAAACCGACTGAAAATGCACAAAATACGTTAACAGAAAATGTCTCCCCATACCTGCCATATGCCTTTTTGTGGAGGGACGTAATCTGAGGACCATTGATTCGGACGGGACTAGCAGTAATAATAAGAATAAGAATATTTTATTGCTCAAAAGAGATCGCAGCGAGGGGAATATAAATGCATACAGACATACACATATGTTGGTAAAAAGTTGAGGACATATAAATATTATTTAAACAAGTTTATGAATCAGAAATGTACTTAATTAAGTAAAATTATTTCAAGCCGTTATAAAAGTGCTTTTGCAAAATTTAGATATTGAAACGGGAAGGCATGAGAAAAAGGAGGTAAATGAAAGAGTTTGTTTTATTTGTAATGATAGCATTTGAGGATGAGCAACACGTGTTATTAGATTGCCCTTTATATGCAGATTTGCGAGAAAATTTGCTCCGTGAAGCTCAGTTGGCTAATAGAAACTTTAACTTTTGAGTGGTAACGAAAGTTTATTTGCTTTTTTAAAAATATTGATATTTTTGATGTAGTTGTCAAAAGCTGTTTTGATATCCTTAGCCGAAGGAATAGTTTTTTATATTCATAATAGTAATTTGACATTTTTTATATGTAAATGTTTTATTGCTTATATTTGTCTCTCATAATTCCTTTTTAGGATGGCACTTATAATATTTTACTTGTATATTGTGTATGTATTTGTTTTATCATGTTTTATAAGTGGTGTCGGAGACTTTAATAGAGTATAGAATCTTGAATCTATAACAGTAGTTTCTTGATGTAGTCTCTTAATGTTAATTCCGCGCTGGCGGGCAACTTGGATTAGACGGTTTTCATTTACGGGATGACTGCCATTTAAATATGTTTTTCAAGGGACGTTACTCGCTAATAATCGACAACCTGGTTTTCGGTCTCATTAGGTAAAGGAAGGTCAGTAAATATTTTCACTTCAACTTAATAAGATATTCACTGGTAAGTACCCATATAACTTGGAATAATTTATCTAAAGACCCCTATCCTATTGATGGATATCTTGGTATTCGAACTTAACTGCTGCCCCTTAATACAATGAAACCGTAAACCATACTGTCGGGTCAGTAGATTACTTGATCTTACTTCCATTTGTTGAAATCATTATAAAAAGAGCCAAAGTCAGGATAAGAAATAAAGATGAACATAGTAAATGGATAGTTTCTTAGGTCTTTGCATGTGTATCACATAGGGACCAATGTCAAACTACGCTCCCCACTGGCGACTATCTTTGCATTAGTACGGACCTACCTGATATAATTTTAAAGGGGACCACCCAAGGATTATTGCGACCAAGTTTGGCTCAAATTGGCCCAGTGGTTTCAGAGGAGAAGATCTTTGAATGAAAAGTTTACCACAGACGGACGGATGACGGGAAGCAAAGTGTTGGCATAAGCACCCTGGCATAACCAGGTGGGCTGAAAGCTTAAATCAAAATAAAGAAATAATATAAATAAGAAAGTGAGGGACTTATAGCAAGTGGAGCATGAAGTTTTGGCGTTGTCTCCAAGTAAACAATGGTATTGAGTGGATCGAATTTAGTCCAACCGAGCGACTTGGTTAGATAGAATGGTTAAATTTCATTCCAACCTAATGACATGTCCCACATTAACCACATTGGTATGTGTGATGCGTTTTGGGATGACAACAACGCATGCTTAGGATGCTGACAGTCGCCTTTATTCTTGGTTAGGTAGTATGGTTAAAGTCCATTCCCACTTACTGACATGTCTCACATCAACCATGCACATTGGTGTGTTCGATGGATTTTGGGATGACAGCAACAATGCATGCTTCGGATGCTGTCTGTGAACTACATTTTACCCATCAGCGACTTGGTAAGGTAGAATGGTTAAAGTCCATTCCAACTTACTGACATGTCTCACATCAACCACATTGGTATGCATGATGCATTTTGGAATGACAATGCATGCTTCGGATGCTGTCTGCACGTGACCTACATTTTACGCATCAGCGACTTGGTAAGATAGCATGATTTAAGTCCATTCCCACTTACTGACATGTATCACATCCACCAAATTGGTATGTTTAGTGCATTTTCGGATGACATCATGATGCTGACTGTGACCTATATATTTTACGCATGAACGACCTAATTATCTAGAGTGGTTAAAGTTTATTCCTGCTTACTGCAATGTCCAACATCAGCCAAATTGGTATGTTTGATGGATTTTGGGATGATAACAACAATGCATGCTTCGGATGCAGACTGTGACCTACATTTTATACATGAATGAATCCGTTAAAAGGAATAATAATAGTAAATTCCTGTTTATACTGATATGTTTAACATGTGACAATGCAAATATCAAAATTCACCCCCGGGAAATTTTGAAAAAAAAATGAATACCTATATAGGAGATATCGCCCTTTGTCGGTCCAATTTTCGTTATTTTATAGATTTTGCCTTGTATTTCAAAAAAGATTTGAACTACAGGTGAAGATTGAATGAAAAAATGTTCATTATGTCAAGGACTACATTTTATCTTCATTATTGAAGTTGTCTGACGTGCCCGCGCCTCATCCAAGATGGCTACCAGCGGGGAACTTAGTTTAACATTGGACCCTATGGGAAAACAAATTCAAAGATCTTCTCATCTGAAACTACTGGGCCAATTGGAACCATATTTGGTGAAATCTGTCCATAGATGGTCCCCTTTGAAGACTATGTCTTGCAAGTCCGCATTGTTTTTCAAAGACGACTGCAAGCGGGGGGAACATAGTTTAACATTGGACCCTATAAGAAAACAAATTCAAAGATCTTCTCCTCTGAAACAATTCGGCCAGTTGGAATCAAACTTGGTCACAAAAGGCCTTGAGTGATCTTCTTTAAGAAATATGCCTGACAAGTCTGCACCTCATCCAAGATGGCCTCCAGTGGGGAACGTAGTTTAACATTGGGGCCTATGGAAAAACACGTTCAAAGATCTCCTTTGAAACTTATTGGCCCATTCGAACCAAACGTGGTCACAAGTGTCCGTCGTTGGCTCTCTTTGAAAACTGCGCCCGGCAAGTCCAAGTTATATCTAAGATGACCACCAGCGTGGAACATAGCATAACATTAGACCCAATTGGAAAGCATTCAAAGATCTTCTCATCTGAAGCCACAGATCCAGTTACAACCAAAGTTAGTCACAATTGTTCTTGGGTTGTCCCTTTTAAAAACAAATGTGTTCTGGATGTCTTTGCCTTATCCAAGAAGGCCCCAATAAAAAATTAGATTATCATTGAACATTATGGGAAAACACATTTAAAGATCCTTTTCTCTGAAACTACTTTTCCTATTGGAACCAAACTCGTCATAATTCCTTTATTGAACAGTGTGAAAAATGTGTCCAGCAAGTCCACATCACATTCAAGATGGCTGCCAACAGGAAACATAGTTTAACATAGGATCCTATGGAAAATGGGTTCATTTTTCTCTCTGAAACTGCTTGAACTAATTAAACCAAGTCCTTGGGTGGTCCCCTTCAAAGTTAGTGATTGTTATGTTGGTACCTCACCCAAGATGGTCGCCATCGGGGAACATAATTAAACATAGAACCCTATCGGAAATGCATTCAAATAACATTAGTCCATATTTACATTGAGGTCTTTTAAGATAATAGAAAATGAGACCCTTTAACACTGGGCTTATTTGGGCTGCAGTTTATGTCAGTCGTGGACCAGGTGAGCCTCTTTTTTCATTTTTACTCATTCACTCATATTCTCTGAAAAATGAACATAGTAGGATAATGGAAAACTGATTATCTATATGATAACATTGTGTTAAACAATAACTATGCCAAAATAGTGGTCAGGGTTGAGACCATAGTGTACGACCCGGCGGGCTGTGCATTAAATCCTGACCACTATTTTTGCATAGCCATTGCTAAACACAATGTTATTATCATTATTATGCCGACGTTGTCATCAATTATCATCTTTTTGTTACAATATCCAAGTTAATAAATAGCTGTTCTTTTTATTTAGTTCAGTTTAAATTCCTATAGTTCAAATAGTTGCATAATGTCATGGAAATTAGAAAAAAAATAGCTTTTCATGGCAGATCTCAAAACTTCATTTATGATGATATAAAATGAAGAGGTAAGTAAAATGAATGTCACAAGTGGGGTAAAAGCTTTATTTTACCAAATTAAGGTTGATTTCTATGACAGTAAATTGATGGACAATACTGTAGCTACGCCTTCGAAGTCACGTGACAGGCATAAATAGTATATATTTGACACTATTACTGCAGTTTTTTACAAGAAGAATAATAATGTTGAATATGTTTCGATCTATGATGTCGAATGGTGTTCCGTACTATCTATGTTGTCGAATGAGGTTCCGTAGTATGTTGTCGAACTATGTTCCGTAAAGTCTATGTTGTCGATCTCATGATGTTTCGTACTATAAATGTTGTCAAATAATGTCCCTTACTACCTTGAATGTTGTCGAATTATGTTTCGTACTATAAATGTTGTCGAATTATGTTACTTACTACCTTGTATGTTGTCGAATTATGTTTCGTACTAATAATGTTGAATTTTGGTCCGTACTATCTAAGTCGTGAAATTAAGTTGCGTACTATTAATGTTGTCGAACTCATGTTTCGTACTAAACATGTTGTCAAATAATGTTACTTACTACCTTGTATGTTGTCGAATTATGTTTCGTACTATAAATGTTGTCGAATTATGTTACTTACTACCTTGTATGTTGTCGAATTATGTTTCGTACANTGTTGTTGAATTATGTTCCGTACTATATGTTTTCGAATTATGTCCCTTACCATCTATGTTGTCGAATTATGTTCCGTATTGTCATGTTTTCGAATTATGTTCCTTACCATCTAATGTTGTCGAATTATGTTCCTTACTATCTATGTTGTCGAAGTATGTTTCGTACTATCTATCATGTTGTCGAATTATGTTGCGTATTATCTATGTTGTCAAATTGTGTTTCGTACTATATATGTTGTCGAATTATGTTCCATATTATCTACATGTATGTTGTCATATTATGTTCCGTACTATCTATGTTATCGAATTATGTTTTGTACCATCTAATGTTGTTGAATTATGTTGCGTACTATCTATGTTGTCGAATTGTGTTGTGTACCATCTAATGTTGTTGAATTATGTTGCATACTATATATATTGTCGAATTATGCTCCATACTATCAATGTTGTCGAATTATGTTGTGTACCATCTAATGTTGTCGAATTATGCTCCATACTATCAATGTTGTCGAATTATGCTCCATACTATCTTTATTGTCGAATTATGTTCAGTATCTATGTTGTCGAATTGTGTATCTTACTATCTATGTTGTCGAATTATGTTCCATATCTATCTATGTTGTCGAATTATGTTCCGTAATATCTATATTGTCGGGCTATGTTCCTTACTTTCTGTCTATCGACATCAGTCGCGTTTCTTTGGTCACTCTAAGACGAGCGTGAAAGGTGGTGGTGTTTTAGATCTATGAGGTTACTTTTAGCGATTAATTGGAAGGGATCCACTAACGGGTTTCTTCGGTTGGGTAATGTAAGTACATGTATTCTACGGCTGATTACAGAAAACAGTTAGAGTTTAATAAGCAAGAGATTCTTAGGAGTCTGCCATTGTATCGTTCAGCTGGACCAAGACTAACGAAGAGAGATGAATGGCATTTCCAACAGGGTCCAATGTTAAACTATGTTCCCTGCTGGAGGCCACCTTGGATATGATGCAGACATGCAACACGCAAATTTGGGGGTGGGATGGGAAGCCATAAAACTTTTATAATCAAATCTAGTTTTAATTTGACTTGTGGTTTCAGAGACCTAATTCTTTTAATGGAATCCAATATAAACTGTGTTCCCGCTGGTGTCCATTTTGAATGAGTAATGGATCCGCAGTATACCCTTTTTTGAAGGGAACTACCTTAGGTCCATTGTTCTCCTTATTAAATAGTTTTATATATATTTCTGAATTACAAAATCTAAAATTCAGCAGAAAACTCTTCTAAAATTCCAGTTTTCATTTTTTTCCCATGGCGTCCAAAAGCCCCACCATCCATTACAACCCAAATCAGACCACCATTAAAAAATGGACAAAGGTTCCCCTTATAATCTAGGTAATATTTATTGTTGGAATCAAAACATTCCGAGTCCTCCTTTCAAAAAAAAATATTTCGGTAAGGCTTCCCCTTGTAATGTAGGTTTATACATATTGCTGAAATCATGAAAAAACATGTACTAGGACACTTGTATTTTTTCTAAAATTTCAGTTTTCTGGTCTGGTTTCCATGCAATTGAGAGCTTTAACATCAATTACAAACCATATCAGAACACAATACTAAGATTAGACAGGGATTCCCCTTAGAGGTAATACATATTACTAAAATCAAAATGTTCGGAGTCCCCCTTTCAAAAAAGTTTGGAGAGGGGTTCCCCTTATAATCTAGTTTATACATGTTTCTGAAATAACTAGAGACTCTCAAGAGCCTGTATAGCTCACATGGTCCATGGTTGACATAAACTGCAGCCCAAATTACCTCAATGATATTTGAATGTTTTCCCAGAAGGATCCATTGTAAAACTATGTTCCCCGCTGGCGGCCATCTTGGATGAGGTGCAGACTTGTCAGACATATCACTAAAGGCCCTTTATGACCAAGTTTGATTCCAACTGACCAAGTAGTTTCAGAGAAGAAGGTCTCTGAATGTGTTTTCCCCATAGGGTCCGATGTTAAACTATGTCCCCCGCTGGCGGCCATCTTGGAAATGAAGCGGACTTACCAGACACATTCTTTAATAGGGTTCAACTATGGACAGTTGTCACCAAGTACGGTTCCATTAGGCAAGTGGATTCAGTGATTTCCATGGTAATCTAAAGCCCCACTTCAGACCACCATTCAAAAAAAATGGCAGGGATTACCCTTATAATCCAGGTAATACAAATTGCTGAAATCAAAACATTCCAAGTCCCCCTTTCAAAAACAAAATTTGACAGGGATTCCCCTTATATTGTAGTTTATACATTTTTCTGAAATTGTGAAGAAAAATGTGTAGCAGAATACATTTTTTCAAAGATTCAGTGTTCTGGTTTGGTTTACCTGGCAACTGAAAGCTTCGATCACTATCCATTACAACCCATTTCAGACCACCATTCAAAAAATATTGGGCAGGGGTTTCCCTTATAATCCAAGTAATACATATTGCTGAAATCAAAACATTCTAAGTCCCCCTTTCACAAAAAAAAAATTGGCAGGGGTTCCCCTTATAATCTAGCTTATCCATATATGATCTGGTTCGGTTTCCACGGAAACTGAAAACCCCACCACTCATCACAACCCTTTTTAGACCAACATTCAAAAAGATTTGGACATGGGTTCCTCTTATTATCTAGGCAATTCATATCGCTAAAATCAATAGTTTCAGGAAATTTACAAAAAAATCAAAATACACAAATGTATCGTTTTTCATCTAAGAGTTTATTCAAAGGACTTCGAAATACTGAATACTTATTCAAATTAAATTTATTACCTTCCTTTTTTATTTTGCCTTTTCATTATTTCTTATTTCTAAGTTAATGACACCCAAAATAGTGTGTTGGCGTAAAAAATTAGAACAATTAAGTACCAGTCCGCAGAAGAAACAGGCATAGTACATTGGTCCGGTGGCACATTGCGGAAAAAACGCAAACCTTTGATGTTTGATTTTAATGAAACTAACCAAGAAATTATTATTTTGATAGAAAAAAGTTCTGTGTTATTTTGCCTTTTTGAGTTATCAGCGTCCAAAATTTACATTGTACAGTGAAAAGTACGGGAGAATTTTCCCGCCAATTTTTTCTCTATATAACCAGTCAAAAATCATCTTGAGACCTAACAAATGTTCGAATGTAAAACTTTTTGGGATGTTTTTTTTATGACCAAATGAATACATCTAAGCCAAAAAATACAGAATCTAAATTTTTGATGTGCCACTCCCTGCCTGACTCTTAGCTGGAATACTACTTAAATAAATTGAACATCTTCTAGTAATATAAAGAGTACTTTTGTATGAACAATAAGTCTTTTTTAGCTATTTTTGTTATCAAATTATACCAAACATATTATTTTAGGCTTTATTTCCTGATTATTTTTGTTCTATTTTTAGAAGTTGTGACCTTGACCTTTTTCACACAAACCTCAAAATTGATAGGGTTCCTGCTCTTATCAGAAGTCATGTCTATGCCAAGTTTCATTTCGAATGCGGTTCTGGAGATATTGTGCAGAAAAGGATAAAATGTCAAATTTTTGTTCTATTTTTTGCAGATTGTGACCTTGACCTTTGTCTCACAAACCCCAAAATCAACAGGGTTCTTCCTTTAACATAAGTTATGTCTGTGCAAAGTTTCATTTACATACGACATGTGGTTCTCAAGATATCATGTGGAAAGCGACAGTCGAGGCTCGGCACCATGACGCCCTGACACCATTATTTTTTTATTTATAAGTTCCACGCTAAAAATGTAGTCCTGACATACTGCACTTTTTTTATTTAATTATTAACCTCTTTTACGAATCGATTTTTTTTAAATATAAGGCAAAATGTATAAAAGTACGAAAATTTGACCAATAAAGGGCAATTACTCCTATATCTGTGTTCAGATTTTCTTCAAAATTTCCAGGTGGGTAGATCTTGATATGCTGAACATTTTTGCAATTAAAAGTTGACCTCCATCTGTTATAGCTTTTTGATAAAAAATAAAATATATTAAAATTTTGAAAAATTTTCGGAAAAGGGGCAATTACTCCAAAGCGAGCGATCAGATTTTCTTTAAAATCGCAGGGTAGGTAGATCTTGTCATGCTGATCTTAATACAGGTCAGATTTTTGATATCTGTAACGGTTTTCGAGTTATTTGCCAAAAACAGCAATTTACCCCTATGTGCTATTGTTAGTATTGGCAGCCATGTTGTTTGGTTGTTGTCGGACTCATCGGACATAATTTTGAAACAAGATACCCTGGTAATTATCAGGTCAAGTTTGGTTAAAATTGGTTCAGTAGTTTCAGAGGAGAAGATTTTTGAAAAAGTTTACGACGGACGGACAGGCGACGGACGCCAGACGACGGACGTCAAGTGGCGGCAATAGCTCACATACTTCTTCGGGTCAGGTGAGCTGATAAAAATTATGAAACATGGCAACTGAAAGCTTCACTATCTAATACAACTTATTAAAAGAAGGCAGGGGTTCTCCCTTTAATACATAGGTAATGAAATAGCTGAAATCAAATCTTTTAAAGTTAGCCTTTCAAAAAAAACCCAAAAAAAACAAATTTGGGTGGGGTTGCTCTTATTATTTGCTGAAATCATAACATGTTTTAAAAGAACTGCTTTCAAAAGATTTTTCGAGAAAATAAAGTGAATTTGTCTTCTTTTAGTTTTATTATCTCCCTTTTTAAAATAACCACTTTTCAATATATCTTATTTTCAAGTTAAAGACACACCTAACTTGAAAGGGTGTTGATGTACAATTGGAAACAGTTTGATGTATTTTACAAGTACATGTAATAGTAGAAATAAAAATAACTTTCTGTATGAGCAATAAAACTTTGGCAGCTATTTTTGGTATCAAACATGCGAATTTAGGCTTGAATGTGTTTCCACATTAAACCATATAACGACTGCCAAATTGGATGAGGCATGGACCACCTGGATATTTTTTTTGGACAGGATCATCAAAGGACCATTGTGAATAAGTTTGGTTATAATTGGACTGATAGTTTTATGTAATTTCAATAGGGTTCAATGTTGAAACTATGTTCCACGCTGGCGGCCATTTTGGAATGTTTTTTTTTTTAAAAGGAATCTTCTAAGGACCATTGTGACTAAGCAAAGCTTGATTAAAATTGGGCTGGTAATTTCTGAGAAGAAGTTCTTTGAATGTCTTTACCATAAGGTACAATGTTAAACTATATGTTCCCCGCTGGCGGCCATCTTGGATGGTGTACGGACCTGTCGGATACCTTTTTTGAAAGGACCATTGTGACTAACTTTGGTTATAATTGCACTGGTAGTTTCTGCGAAAATAATATTTGAATGTCTTTTCCATTTGGTCATATGTTAAAACTATGTTCCGCGCAGGTGGCCATCTTGGATGGGGTACGGACCTGCAGGATACAATTTCAAAGGGGACTACCCAAGGACTAGTGTGACCAAGTTAAGATCCAATTAGCTTAGTGGTTTCAGAGAACATCTTTGAATGAAAAGTTTACTACAGACGTAGGGACGCCAAGTGATGGCAAAAGCTCACTCTGGCATAGCAAGGTGGGCTTAAAAGGGGAGGAGTTTCTCGTATTATACATCTCTGCGACGCTCAGTGAGAATATTTGTCAATTACGGATCTGATGGGAGAGGAATGTCATACATGTGGTACGATCCTCTCCGCATTATTGTAATATAATATAGAATATATGTTGGAGTGGCCCGGTGGTCACTTACTTTTCAAGTTGTACTGGGTGGATTATTTTCAATTTTGGCTGGAATCCGAATGGGGTCTGGTTTTCAATATCTGAAAATGAAGGGGTAATATTTTTTATGGGGTATGGTTTTCATCAACTGGTCAAGTATCTTAATGTATAGTCGAGAATAACATCTGGAAAGGATTAACTCCATTAAAACCAGCGTGACAATAGAAATACTAATGAGTTTGTTAACTTATAACTGCCTGCTATCATTGCTTTAAACCAGAGATGATAAATCAAGAAGAGTTATGATAAACCCCATATTGGACTAGGAAATTATTATTTAGGAGGAAAAATCCATATTGGCCTAGTTCAGGTCATATTGGCATACTTTTGTCATTCGTATTTTAAATATATTAAGTCAAATACACTTAACTTAATTAATAACGGGTAATATTGCAGCTAATTAGTTACATAAGCATCATTCAATTTTCCTAGCATATTCGGTAGTATCTAGAATATTGTGTCTTTTTCGATTTTTTTTCAAAGGGGTATATTTGCCTCAAAGAGATTTGGGGTTTAATTCGACAGCCTATTATTTTTGAAACCAAGTGCCCCCCCCCGGGGGTAGGGGGGGTTAATGGAATAAAAAGTTGCGGCAAATCATGTTTAGCTTCTTTAATTACTATCAATAATTTTATCTGCACTTTGTTATATCCAAATTTATTGCTTTTGTTTATGACTAGCTGTATATTTCTTTTGCCCCAAACTAAACTCTACACTGTCTCCAAGTTTGACAAGATAATCGTTTAATATCAACACATGATTCATGCCCTTTCATTCATTTTCAATGATATTTTTGTATTTCATGAAAATTACAGAATCCAAACAAAATGAACGTCTGCCTTATGGTTCTGGGAGACAAAGATCTGTAACCGTTATTAATAATACATAAGCTTGCGCGCCATTTTTCCTGGCTTAATCCCTGTGATCTTAGTGTTCCGGCCTAAAACCATCTCCAATGTTAATTACACTTAATTAAGTAGTCGACATTCGACATTTCGCCTCCACGTGGAGTGATTTTAGCATATTAGTGTCTCCCCATAAGTGCCCTTGGTAATATTATGATTGAGAGTCGTCAATAAAGATTGATTAAAGCGATTAATGTTCAAAGGGGGTACCCGTGGGAGGCATTATTCCAGATTTATCACTTTCAGACAACTTTGATAGTCTGAGAGAAACATCCCCGGCATATTTATGTATACAGCTTAAATGATTTAAAGTTATGATCTCAGTTTACAGCTGCAAATATGGCAGTTTCTTCTATTTATTCAGATTAAAAGGGGAGGGCAGAGGGCGTTTTAGTCTCGGAATATTAAAAAATAACGTTAAGATAAAGAATTCCAGAGAAAATAGCTTTTTATTCCTGAATATAGAAAATGACAATGCGAAGAGGTGATCCCGAGAAAAAAAGAGAGAAAAAAAATTAATCCAGAGTTGCAAATCAAGATTCATGTTCAGGATGAATCCAGCTTAGCAATCCGAAAAATAATTTAGAATTTGATAATTTCAATCAACCTTTTAATAATGTCAAATGTCATTTAAAAAAGAATAAAACAAACTGTCGATAGGTTCTATTGTAAAAAAAACAACAGCATTCCTCCAAAAATTCTAAGAGTTCCTCTATAGCAAAATTAAGTTAGAAATTAAACTAGAACTAAAACCGATGTCTCTCCTTCATAAGTATCATTTATTCATGCTATTATCAGAAAAGATAACATTCGGGCTCAGTATCTTGTTGAAATGATGGATGGGTGTACTCGTGAAGGGTTTTTGTATGCAGCAATTAACTCTTTACTATGGCTCACTCATTGGTGGGGACCACAACTGTTCGAAAGATATAATAGTGGGGATGGAGACGATCTAAAAGGGGTACTGGTGCTGAGATCCAATTCATCTAATATTAAAAGGGGTGGGGATGTCAAATGTCTCGAAATTGTTGCTGGTTAATGTGGCCATCCCTGGGGGATTCCAGAATGTTTCAAATTATATCAGTGATAAGACTATATCTGGTTTTTGTCTCGCCCGTAAAGAAAATTCGCGAAAGTGAGACTTATAGGGATAGCGTTTCCGGCGGTGGCGGAATCAACAATTGCAAACTATTGTGAATTAACAAAATTATGTTAGTTGTAGGTCTACAGTATTTAATGTGCAGTTGCAATAGTATCCGTACAACTCAGATCTCTACTTAATTTATGGCCGAGACCCCTAAGTCACGCATGAACGATCACTTAATGTTTTTAGCAAGCAGTTTGTATATACCCTGTACCAATAGCCCTAGCCACTTGATATTGGACACGCAGTTGCATCTTGAGGAACACATACCGATTCCACGCCCAGATGATGGCCCTGACCCCTTAGTCATGCATGAGTGATCCCATCATATTTATTTTTATGGCTGCTTCAATAGATCAACGGCAAATGGGCGATTGAGATATATCCTGTGTCCACAGTTTATGTGGTAGGGGAATCAAACGTATTCGAAATGTTCAAAATATTTTATAATGCCCAAAAAATTGGGGATAGGGATCACATTAGGACTTCTTGTATCAGAGGTGTTTAACCCTTTTAACTGGTATCAGTATTCCAGCAGTAATGTTTCCATAATCATCCGTATTTTGAGAATTTTTTTCCGTATAAAAACACAAATGAGGGAAAATAAATGTTTTGGTGTGAATAACTCCTCTACATATGAATAAGCAATGAAAATGATGGCCGTAAAAATCATATATATATCTTTATATTTTAGATGACTTACACAAATTCTGTTAGTTCATCTATGGAGTTCATTTCGTCATTTTAACCCGCCCTTATTTTCTCTGTGTGGTTGTTTTGTTTGATTGATTAAAACATCCAGTGAGCAATATTTCAGCTATATCAGGATGAAAATGAGTTGAAGAATTGGAGAAAAGTAAATATCAAGAGATGAAAGATAGTAAGAAGAAAGAGACAAGTCTTCAGAGCCCATAGACAACTTGAGAATGGGCAGGGGCAGGAATCTTAGTTTTCCATAACACCCCTAGCGAGTCATCTCTTCATACTCTTTATACTGTTTGGAGAGTGGTGTTCCACAAAAGAGTTTTTTACAATGATTCGTGACTAGTCTTTCCATTTTCTGGCGTGATTACCCAACTTCCATTGTTAATTTGGATAAATGGGTAGGGGCAGGAAATAGCCTTCCATACTAGTCTGGGATCCTGACTCAATATTCTCTTTACCGTAAGCGGATCCGATTCGAATATAGATGTGAAGCTTGCGTAAAGGAAAATATTTTCCCAGGGAACCAGGTTACCTTCCATACGATACTTTGCGACTACTCTTTTACGGAAAATATCAAATGTTAATAACGCGCAATTTATCTACTATTGTTTTCCGTATGGAGAAAAATGGGTAAGGGCAGGAAATTAAGCGTTCCGAATTATGACCAGACCGCCCCTAATAGGCATTCCCCTACCAATCACTTGGAACGCAGCCGGTAGCATTGTTTTGATAGAGACCTATATCAATTTTCCGCTTTCTAGAACTCTGTCAATCTATATATATCGAAAGCTTCTCATTAACATCCATTTTCCAATTTAGTAAAAAGGTATGATTTATTTCGAGGATTATGAATAACCGTATACTAGTATTTTCAATGTAAATCCGTATAGTGCGTATTTGTACTTGATAATCCGTAGAACCTCTGTTGTATGCGTCCACCAATTCATTGTTTCATTGATAATAATACTATATATGGGGTAGGGGTGGGGGATCTCAGCCGTGTCTTCAAGATATTTTACATTTTTTTAAAAGGGTGGGGCGTACGAAAATTGGGAAAACATCCGTGAAGTATTCCAGTATTCAACATTCTATAGATCTTATCATGAGTAACAAGAAAATACATGGTTTAGGTGTGGTTTCAAGATAATTAATACATTGTTCAAAATGGAGGGGTTGGGACACCCCTTGGGTCCCACCATATATCATTATTTTAACTTTTCATCATAATTAATGGCAATATATATGACTGAGGGGTAATTGTGGAAAAAAATGTTGAACCGTCTTCTTGATCTTTTTATGCACTTTTTATCATCCTACCGCAGCAGCAACAGCAATATAGTGAAATGAGCACGCGAGCAAAGCCAAAAACGTACTCGTTAGCGACTCGTGAGTCGTGTTTGCTTACTCGTGAACATAAACAAATACTCGTAAGCAGCATTAGTAAAATCACGAGTTATCTCGCCCAAGTCTCAACACTCTAAAATGGCGCGTGAAATTCTTACAAGAGCAATCTGACCTCGAGAAAACAACATGGCCTAAATGACACAGACCTGTCAGATGATACCAATAGATAAACAAACAACGCAGAAAATTACCTCCCTTCGATGAACGCGGACGTGATAGAAGACACCTTAGCAATTCAAAAGAAACATAAGAACGCAGACCTGAAAGAAAACACCCTCAGAAATACAATACATTTTTAGTTTAAAGCTTTTATCATTATATTGTACAAAAGGAATATCAAGAAGATATCATATTAGAGTTTGAATAGTTGGATATGTCTTTAAGGTTATACAGCACCCCTGCGGTATCACGTGTTGTTCCAAAACGTCTTTTCAGGTTAACATGGCCGATTAAGCCATCCAATAGGACCACTTCCGGTCTACAACTGGGGATTCACCCACTTTTCCAGTCGTGCATGCGTAATATATTAAGAGAATTCAAGACCCTAGCGGGATCACGCAAGGTTAGATGATCCTACTATGTGAAGTTACTGAGTCTAAAATTGAATGAAAGGCAATCAATCGCAAAATATAGGTGAAGAGATCCAATTTTTTTGAAGCTGTGAGATAGTCAAAGATGCATCTGTGTGCAAATTTGAGGGTCGGTAGGACCTTTTACGGGACGCCGGGAAAAGCAAATTTATTTAGCGGGAATTCGGGATTTACAGATTTAAACTACGGGAATTCGGGAATTATGAGTAGCGGGAACCGGGAAAGCTCGTTTTGAGCCGGAATTCAGGATTTTTAGATAGCGGATTTCATATAGTCAAAAAATATTTCACATAGTTTTAGGCACGAACTATTTGATTTTCGGGGGGCTGGGTTTTTTTCCCGAGCCGGAATTTTTTTTTCGGCCGCTACGCGGGCAAGATTATTTTTTTCCCATATACAATTTGCTATGAAATTTTGTTGAGCCAGGATTAGGGCCAGATTATTTTTTCAGCCGAGATGCTGGTCA
>MJUU01018479.1:55652-67400 GCA_002080025.1 Modiolus philippinarum | reverse complement strand
TAACAATTTATTAATTTGTAATAACAATTTACTAATTTGTAATTACAATTTATCAAATTGTAATTACAATTTGTTAAATTGTAATAACAATTTATTAATTTGTAATTGCAATTTATTAATTTGTAATTAATATTTATCAATTTGTAATTACAATTTATTAATTTGTAATTACAAATTAAAAAAAAAATTGTGTTGTGTAAAAATAAATTGCGTTGTGTCCCTAATAAGCTTCCGTAGTACGGAAATCCCCGATCACGGAGAACGAAATACACCCATCGGCCCCTCAATGAGATGTTTTTTGATATTGCCTGCCTCCGGCAATATAAAAAAAAAACATCTCTGGCTTCTAATCCCAAAAGGGATAATCCGGGCCTCTACAGTATCTGACGGCATGATCAGTAACTTACCCATGAAAATCTGCGGTCAAAAATGAATTGAAAATGTGTTTCTTTGTAGCATGCAGTGACTGCGTGGAATCCTTCTGCAGACTGATGTTAAAAAAAGTTTCTTTGTTTTAAAATTCCCACAAAAACAACTTTCGGAAGATTACATGCATAATTAATTTTAGAAAAAAAAAACGACAGGTGTAGTATGAAAATTATCCGGCAAATTATCGCAGCGTGTTTACCGTTTTTTTAGTGTTATTGCCGTGTTGGAGTGTCTGAAAAAGGAACATCGTGCAAGTTAATTTTTAATTTTTCGTTCCTCGTGTTGTTACATTTTATTTCTCGTACGCCCGTGCATGGTACCTCCCTGTTCGACCCTCTTAAAAAGAGCTTTGCCCTTTATGCCTATATTTTACCCCCGCATACGCTTTGGGTAAAATATTTGCCATAAAGGGCCAACCCGTGGTAAAATCAACATATATTCACGCTCCCGTGATTTATTTCTTAAACAATAAACAAATACAACACCAAAAATCATAAGAAAAAGTAAGAAACTGAATGTCAAGCTCTTACGGGTTAAATTTTCATCGTTTTATGTCATTTTTGCATTTTATGGTGAAAATGTGATTTTTGAGAAATTCAAACTGAGCATTAAAAAACTTCGATTTTTTCAGAATTTTGTTTACACGATTAAAGAAAAATTGTCAAAAACAAATTTTTGAATGCAGAAAACTGCTCATTTAAGTTTTGCAATTTGTGCAGATTATAGAGCCAAGAAGCTGCATCTTCATCCGTGTAGACATGATAATTGCTTGGTATGATACGGTATACATTTATATCAATGAATGTTGAAAACAAAGAAATGTTAACTGAATTGTGCATATTCATTAAAAGTAATGAAAAATTCAAGATTTAAATGTTTAATTTATTTCGTTAAATGCAAATCTTTTTTCCCCCCTCATATATATATTTTTGGAGCAATGGACATGTTCTACTGGAGGTGGCACTTTTTCTGGTTTACATAAACCTAAGTTATTGCCAATGAAGTAAAGTTCATACAAATATATGAGAATTCCATATTGTGAAAAATTTATTTAAATTTCAAGAAATCGCACCCATATTTTTGCATCTGACCATTTTGATGGAAAAGTATTTCCATCTCTTTAATTTCGATATAAGTTATTTTATTAATCATTTTAATCTTAATCGAATTTGATTCAAACCATATGCACACAGTGTATGTGCTAGGAAAACGATATACATAATATTGAGTTATCCAAGAAGCACCGGCCCTTGGTGACTCTTGCATCTAATCAACTGCCTTGTACAGCACTTGTTTTTTTTTGCACTAGTCACGAGGTGGATTCCTCTTATTTTAGATTGTCATTTCCGTGTTAAATTGAATTTGTCGCCAAATGCAAGGTGAAAGGAGACTGACTGGTTTTACATAGTGATGATAGATTCCTATATGCATCGGCCCTTGGTGACTCTTGCATCTGATCAACTACTACAAACAGTACTTGATTTTTTGCACTAGTCACGAGGTGGATTGTTTCACTATGTCACCTCTCTATCATCCTCTTTTTATTTTATTTATTATGTATTCTTTATACTATATTTTTCACTTGAAATCTCTAGACTTTGTGCCACCTCTAGTACATAATCGGCAACATTCACTTGTGATAAACCAGAGACATTTAGTAACGTCTCTGGATACATACTGTTTATTATATGTGACTGTTTTTTTTTTCTATATATGTAATAATGTAATACTTGTAATGACTTTGCCCTGCATGGGCCCTTGATTGGAATAAACATATTTATTATTATTATTATATTAAAAAAATTTTTTATGATGCATGATTTGGTGGAGTTTTTGAAAATATTTTTGGGAAAAATTGAAAATTCGAACAAAACACCTTTTTGCTCCTGAGTATAGAAGAAATGAATGTTGTAATGAAGTGACAACAGGGAATTTCTCTAATAAAAGCTTAAAACAGAAAATTTAATCAAAGAAGATTTTAAAACAGAATTTAAAGTGAAATAACCCATAAACCATACGGTATTGAGGAAAAAAGGATTTTCTTCAAAGTTTCTTGATTATTTTTCCAATTTACACTTCAAATCTATCTGTAACAGTTTTGAAATAAAAAAAATTTAAAAATCCTAAATTTTGAAAATTTTACGGATTTTCGATTTCGCTCAAGTTGCAGGGCAGATAGCTTTTGCATTCTTAACAATATCCTGTCAGATTTTCGATATCTATAACTGTTTTCCAATAATTGACCAAAAACTGATTTTACCCCCTATTTTCTGATTTTAGCCACGACAGTCATGTTTTTCATCGGATCAAAATAAAATGAGGATTTGTTGTAGGGCACATATCATAGATGATTACTACATGTATAAAGTTTCAAACCAATCACTCCAGCGATTTCCAAGGAGAAGATTTTTGAAAAAAGTTAGTGACGGACGCAAAGTGATGACAAAAGATCACCCTGTCATAAAAAGGGCAAATACTATATATCCCTAAAACCTCTAAAGAAGGCTCAAAGTTGCTCAACACTTTGACCACAAAGGAAAAAATTTGATTAGGAATGACAAAATATTAAGCACGCCTTTCTGGCAAATTGTTTGTCGTTCTGTACTTGTTATTATTATTCAACCAATCATTTGTTTGGTCCTGACATTGCATTATTTCATTTCTGACCAGACTGCCTTATGTATTATCTCTAGGACACGATAACAAGGTAAAAACTGAAATATGACTAGAAGTGTGTTTTTGGTACAAAAAACGAATGACTCCCCCGATACATATCTTCTTGGAGATGAAATGTATTTATATGTTGCCACTGCATTTGAATATTACTAAATTTTGTTGAAATCCAATGAAATATATGGGAGAATTTAAATTCAAAATTCTATGACAAAAAGAACCATAACTCCCAAAAAAATTGGCCGTTCAATCCGGCCAGACAATATTAGACAAATGGGCATGAAAGTCAACAATTATTTGAAGTTTAGTTGAAGGATGTGGGGGAATAAGCGTCCACAAACTTAATTTATCAAAATTCTATGTCAAAAAGGCATAACACCCACAACAATTGGCCGATCAATCCGACAATACAATATGCACAACTACGCATGCTTTGAAGTTTGATTGAAATCCGATGAAGATGTGGGAGACTGAGCGCCCACAAACTTGAAAAAGGAGCATGACTTCAACAAAAATTTGCCCATCAATCTGGCGGCACGATATGCAGATATGCACAACTAGGTATGATGGTCAACAATTCTGAAAAGTTTAGTTGAAATCCAATGAAATTAGAATTGCCGTCCACAAACTTAATGTTGCAAAATTCTGCATTAAAAGCGGGCATAACTCCTACAAAAATTAGCCGATTAATCTGGCGAGACGATATGCACAACTATAGGCATGATGGCCAATAATCTTGTGAAGTTTATGGTTGAAATACAATGAAAGATGTAGGAGAATTGGTGTCTACATACTTAATTTTTGCAAAATTCTAAGTCAAAGAGGGGCATAACTCCATTAATAAAAATAGCGAGTCAATCCGACAAGACGATATGCACAACTAGGCATGAAGGTCTACAATCCCGTGAAGTTAGGTTGAAAGATGTTCCTGAGAAATGACATCTACAAATTTTAATTGTGACGGACGGACGGACTGACGATAGACGGAAAAGACAAAAACAATATGTCTCCCCTAGAGAGGGGGAGCCATAAATAAATCTAACCTTCAAGTGGTTCAAGGGTTATGCCCCTTGGGTCTATGATTTTTTTTTATTTGTGTTTCGACTAATAACATATAGAAATTGTATTGTCTTTAAACTTGGTATTTGGGTTGTATACCATGCACCAAACTCGGACCAAGTTAGATTTTAGGTTCTTAGGTCCAAGGATATCTTGAAGTTATGTCCCTTGAAACTTTGGAGTTGCTTACCTATACTCAAATCCAAGTGAAATTTCTAGGAGATAGTAGGTTTGAAGTTATTCCGACTGACAATTGCAAAAAACGTCATGAGTTTTTAGCAAATAGGCTATTTTTCTGTTTTAAAGTTTATTAAGGGACCGACAATTTAACTTGAAAAGGGGGGAGGGTCTATGTTTTTTTTTCTAAAAAAAATATTTTGGAGCTGATTTCATGTGAAAACAATATTTTGGCTGCCAAAATGATGGAAAAAAAATTCTGAAGGAGGCTTTTTTGACCCCAAAAATAATGTTAATTTTTTTTTTAATTTTGTTGATACATGTGAAAAAAATGAATAATTCGCGCGAAAAAAATTTCTGTCCAGAAAAAAAAACCATAACCCCCTCTTCAGGTTAAATGGTCGTTTCCTAAAGCCATGTTAGATTTATTGTCGCTTTGTTTTCTAACTATGAAAGGTATATGATGAGCAGTCAAATAAAGTGTCATTTTCTGGGCCCAAACACCAACGGAAAATTAAATTTTTATTAGATCAGTCACCAAGATTTACACATTTAACAATGTCGAATCAATATGTACATTAGAAACCTGAGAAAACTGATCTTTTTCCTACAATATAGATCTACTCAGTCCAAGGACCATAACCATGTTAACTAAGCAAAGAACCAAATTCTTGTCTAATTTTCTGTGGGAGGTATTTTATTTCATTTTCAATTCTTCATATTTTTTGTTTGTTTCATTTATTTATTTACTTACTTACTTATTTTTTTTATTTATGTCTTGCTTTTAACAGATATTTCGATCAATACTGTACAATGGGAGGTAACTCAAATTTTTAATGTAGACTTTTCACCATAAGTATTCTTTTTGGCAGATTAATTAGAATAATGACAAGCTCATGTTTCCTATATAGAACACTATAGTTACCAAGACAACCATAATTTCGGAGAATGTTATTATCTGTATTTCAAAACCATAGAAATTATTTAGTATGAGAAAAATGAAACCATGTGAATATGAGAGAAAAAAAAATGAATTCACTAGACAAAAAAAAAAGCTTAACAGAGCTTGTATCCCTCACGTCGGGCTGTTTTTCTTCAACAAGCCTCTATGATAAATGACCAAACGGTTAATAAACTTCTATGTTATAGGAATGAATGAACTCTGTTGGCGGCTATCTTCAATGACAGGCGCAACCACAATTATGAACAGTTGTTAATTTGGAACAACTTGTTTAACCCTTTGCTGTTAAATACAATAAAATAGTATTAAAGCTAAGGTTAACGGCCATTGTAGTAAATAGAAAAAAGAAGGGAAATAGGGAATGTGTCAGAGACAACGACCCAAAGGGGGTATAACAACTCAAAGCCACCGTAAGATCTTCAATGAACGGTAAGGAAACCCCCACACCCAGCGACAGGTCGGGGTCGGCCCCTAAATAAAGAGTAATCAAGTTCAGCGAAATAAACACCATCTTAGACGCCTATAGACGTAAAGTAAAGTAAGTAGAAAACAGACAAGACACACAAAGGTTTAATAAATTTCCTGACTTAGGACAGGCGCAAAAGTTTTGTTCTAAGTGGCCTTGTACATTACGACAGATCTTGGAATGTACCTTCCATATACTGTTAAAGTACTATTGTTCGTGGGATTCCAATTTTCGTGGATTTCGTGGTTTGCTAAAACCACGAAATCAAGTTCCAAGCGAACTGCATTTTTCTCCTAGAGTTTTAGGGCATAGAACACGAAACCACGAATTTAAGTACCCACGAAATAGTGAAATTTTGAACAACCACGGAAATATTGATGTCCATGAATAAAAGTACTTCCATATGGTTCAATGTCAAACCAAGTGCGCATCCAGCCATCTAGTTTGACCGAGATGCAGACCTGCTGGATATTTTAACTAACTAACTAACTAACTATTTAAGGGTGAGCTTTCGCCATTGTTTGGAGTCCTTCCTGTGTCCGTACTTTCGTAGATTGTAAACTTTTAATAGGATTTTAGAGATAGGTACTCTTGTCACGGTATTTGAAGTAAGGATACCAGTATGCGGGAATAACTTCTTTCCCGAATAAATATCTTCTTAATAACAAACTATTTACAAACTTGAGGTGTTCTTTTAACTTTTCCCACATATCTGTTTACTGCATTTTTAATTTTACCTGGGCACTGGCCCGTGGAATAAAGGTCAAGGTCAAAAGCCATTTAGCAAAATTTCATGAACTTAGACCAACCCATAGATCAAATGTCGTCGACTTCAACATTTTGTATTTATTGAGAAACAGACATAATCACAAAAACTTAACCTGGATCGTGAAATATAGGTCAAGGACACATGATTCTGTGTCCGTCAAATAGGGCTCGATATAAGTTACCTATAGACCAAAAATTATGTTCCTACATCAAGGGGTTCTACGCATATTTCTCGATTTCCGCGAATTTCGTCGCGGGCAAGACAAAAACAAACATCTTCCTTAGGTTTGCTGAACTAGCCTTGACCCTCAATATTGTACAGTTTGATGGTGAATATTACAGTCAGTCCAGTGGCGTTGCAAGTGTAACTTAAATGTGCCCTAGCTTTGCCTTTTTGTTTGTTGGGAACTTTGAAAAAAATTCTACAAAAATACAAGGCTTACTCGAGAATTTATGGACTATTTGGGGTATCCTCCTAGAACCGTCTTGGTATGGGTCGATTAAACAAGTTATTGAAAATGTGAATGGATTGAACACACATTTGTCAAAAAATGCATCTACATTTAAATATAAATGCATCAAAATAATAAAACGACACTATATTGACAAATGGCATGAATAAGCAATTTCTCTCAAGGATGGAAAACTTACAATTTATCTTTTAATTAAATCTAATTCTGGTTACGAAAATTATTTGTCTGTTGTAAGAAATTTTGAGCAAAGGAGAAAATTAACAAGGTTTAGAATTTCTGCACATAAATTACAAACAGAAGCTGGTAGATATCAGGGTACTCTCCGACAAAACAGACTCTGCTGCAAGTGCACTTCAGGTTAAGTTGAAGATGAAGTTCATTTTTTACTGAATTGCAACGCACATTTAACATAATAAATGATCTCTTCTCATGTGTGTTATCAGTATGTTCAAATTTTAACATTTTAAATTACAATGACAAAATAAATTGGATTTTGTGAAGATCCCAAAATTTTTACAGCTATATGTATTTTCCTGTTGAAAGCTGGTATCTAAACACCCAGTGCGCAATAAGTAGCACGATTCCCGTTTTTTCTAGCCTATATTATATATGATTTATTTTAGGATCCTTGTTTGCACTACAGTATAAAGTATGAGATTGTTATTACCTTGTTATTAATAACTATGGCACTGTCCCTCGATACTTGTTGTGCTTACATAATTTGTAATTCTTTGGGTCTTTGAGCAACTTCCATTAAGCATGAACAGGTTTATTCGTTATGGCACCGTCCCTCGATACTTTCTGCAAGTTGTCTATATTTACTTAAGATTGTAGTGATTTTGGTTACATATTTTGTAAGTTTTGGGGTTTCTGGGCAACTTGCATTAAAAATAAGAAGGTATTTTCTCCTTATGGCACCGTCCCTTGATACTTTCTGCAGGCTTTACACTCTCTGACCTCTTACTATATTATATGTTATTCGGGAATCTTCACAGGGTATACGGGTTCATATTCGCTGCCTGTGTTTTATATCCCCTGAGCCGTCAGGCGAAGGGGATATAGGGCACAGACAGGGAATATGAACCCGTATCCCCTGTGAAGCCCGAATAACTTTTATATTCTGCTAGAAGTGCTATATTTTTTCTTTTAACAGCGTTTAAAAATTGTGATTTTGCTACCACGGGGCTACGGTCTCATATCCCCTGTCAAGGTAACCAATCAAATTGCAGGATTTACCTCGATATTTCACTTCAGCAGAATATTTTATTTTATCTGTTATATGCCACAGGTTTTAGAGGGTTGGATATAAATCTGATATGGCACCGTCCATTACCATATCTGTATTTCCTTTAACTTATTGCTGTTTCTATCTTTGCTGGATGTTACCATCATAGACAGACTGCAACAGGTACGGTGGAAAATCCCCTCTGTGCATCGTCTCATGGTTCTTGTTGGATTTAATATTGAATTTGTTATAGAATTGTTACAGTCATATTGCCTGAAGATGTGCAGTACGCTTTCAGAATTTTTATTCCAGTTCCATTTATGGTTAATATCCTGAAAATGTCAACGACTCATATCTTTGAACTTTTAGCATATTAATTTGTATTTTGGTGAAGTGTTTGCAAAAAAATGAAGTTCTGAATACCAGTTCTTAGAATTCAAAAATTGATAAATATCCTGAAAGTCTCAAAGACCCCTTATCTTTTGGAATTGTACCTAGCAACCATATTTTAAAAAATACTTTCAATAAAGGACAAACATTTTCACCAATTTGATTTCAAAAATATTTGATTCCAATTTTTGTAAATTTCCTGAATCCAATTTTACAAAATTCCTGATTCCAATCTTGGTAAACTTCCTGAAAGTCTCAAAGACCTCTTATTTTTGGAATTCTACCCATCAACCACATATCCTTGTATTCCTTTTAGTAAAAACATTTACTATCTATATTTTAATTTTCCAAAATATTTGGAAAATAAGACCCAGGGTCTATAAAAACTGTTTTTTGTGTCAAGCATGGCAGTTCGTGGATGGCCATAATCTCCGATGGCACCACTTCTAGTTTTTCTTCTTGTTGTTATTTTGTATGTTAGTTTTTTTTCAATAAAATATTTCGATTGTGATTTGATTTGATTTAAAAATACATTTGTGACAGGTGCCACGCGTGGAGCAGATAATGCTTACCCTTCCGGAGCACCTGGTGATACCCTAGTTTTTGTAGGTTCACACTGCTAGTGCTTCAGTTATGTGGTGTTCTTGTTCAGTTTTGTTAATTTTTTTTGTATTTGTCATAGTGTCATGTTGGATGTGAATTGCCGTGATTTCGGTTCTTTGATTTTAGAATTTCCGCTTTCCTCGTTTTTGCTTCGGTATTTGTTTGCCGATGAATACATTTTTCAATTCTTTGTTCCGCATAATAATATACAGGTCTGCTTTCTTACGTCCTGTTGTTAGCGTAATTTTTTCTCCCTGTGCCCTATTGTCAAAGGCCGTAAAGGCGAAAATTTATACCATCCTCATTCATTTTTATAACGTTTATTTTATACAATTCTTTCAATTTTGTGTATTTGTAATTTGGATAAATGAGACAGAGTGGCTCGCTGCAGTACATCCTTCTAGTCTACTGGTAAAACACGGTAAAACTACGGAAGAAATATATAACTTAAAACTTCCCGAAGAGTGTAAAATTCAGGGGACATCGCCGATCGGCAGTAAGTATAGTAATAATCAGACCATTGGATCCCAAACTCCATATTAAACGGATTCATGCAGAATATCCTATCGATATTTCCTATAAAAATTACAGTAATATAGATGCATGAATAATATCACATTGGTGTCTCACACAGAATTTAAACAAAATCTGTTCGGTAATTTTGTTATCACCCCTTTTTAAGACTATTGATACATCATCACCAGCAATATACTTAGACTTTTATATTTACCTCGATACTGATATGTCTGGAAGTTTGAACACGACAACTGTTCCATTTGTGAACTTAGTAAAAGAGGGCCTTCAAAAACATTGTGGTACTAGCTTTTCAAGAAGTGGTGTAAATGAAATGTGGATTAAAGATTTGCTTGGCATCTTAAAATCGAGATCATTATCACACTGTAACAGCATTAAAACTTTTGCTAAATGCTTACCCTTCCGGAGCACCTGATGTCACTCTCAGTTTCACTGGAGTTCACACTGTGAGTGCCTTTGTTCTGAATGTTGTGGTTTCTGGTTCTGTGCTTTGTGTCTGTCTGGCGTCATTGTTTTTGTGTCTAACGTCATTGTTTTCTGTGTTCTCGTTTTTGCCCTGTCTTTGGACTTCGATTTTTGTGAATTTCACCCCTTTGTTCCTTCGGTATTCTACTGCCGTTGTTTTTTACTTCTCCACACTTTATACTACCACTCCTCATAAACAACTGAAATTTCGACTGAAAGATTCAATTCATATTGTTTCTCCCGTAAGAACGGCGAACGCAAATACAAGTACATTGCTATAGGCAGAGAACACGTATATACTTTGTGAAATACGACTCAGAATCACAGAAAAAATATTCAGAGGAAGAAGCGATTAAAATGATAGAGTTTGTGATCGACAATATATTTGTCCAGTTTGGAGGACTTTTTTTTCAAAACTATCGGAATTCCAATGGACACAAACTGTGCACCTCTGTTAGCCGGTCTGTTTCGCCACTCATATGAGACTGAATTCATCGAAGGGTTTCTTCAAAATAAAGGTAAAACTCTGGCTTTAATTTCAGCTTCCAATATATATTATCTTTAAACAACCCTCGCTTTGGTAGTTTTCTTCATCTGATCTATTCAAAAGAGCTCGAAATTAAGTCTGAAATCCGGTGGTATTTAAACAATAGAAAATGAACTCTCGTTTAGAAAAGATAACTCGTTGTCAGGGCCTGATAAAAGTTACTTATAACATGAAAATTGATACTCTTTTATGTTCATGTGACGTACCTTGATATTGACAAATGATGTTTTTTAAAAAAATTTATATTTCTCGCATATTTTTTAATGAAAAATGAGATTTCCCGGAATAAACATGGTTCCAAAGAGTTTTGGATCTAGGTATTTCTTTATAACGAAAATTTCCAGGAAAAATATTCTTTGCAATTAAATATTCACCGATTCATTTGCAAATTTTGGACTGGGTACACGCAGTGGTTATGACGAAATAAAGTATACAAAACGACCGTTTATACCTCGCAACCATCAAGGTTACATAAACAATATCGATTTTTACTCACTAAGCACGTGGGGTCTTTGAATGGATTTTAACTGAAGGCACGCCCTTTTCCTTAATTGAACCAATGAAATCTTGTGTTGATGATTACCCTGATGATCGTGGGTATAAAAGTTTCGAAACGATATAATTTTGCCTAGTAACAAAGGATTAGATTTGGATCTCGGCGTTTCTTATGCAAGAATCGTTACTAAATTTACCTATAAATAAAGTATGTTAAAAAATCTATCTGTACATATATTCTTCCGTAAATGGTAGTTTACAGTGGGAGATGACCCATGTGAGATCGATGCACGCGACCTGATCTCACACCAGTAAGGGACCGACCATTTAACTTGAAGGGGGGTGGGGCTATGGTTTTTTTCTAAAAAAATATTTTGGATCTGATTTTATGTGAAAAAGATATTTTGGCTGCCAAAATGATGAAAAAAAATTTTCTGAATGAGGCTTTCTGCCCAAAAAAATAATGTTAATTTTGAAAAAAAA
>MJUU01018479.1:14359-33011 GCA_002080025.1 Modiolus philippinarum | reverse complement strand
TTTTTTTTGAAAGATTCAGTGTTCTGGTTTGGTTTCCATGGCAACTAAAAGCTCCACTATCCATTACAACCCATTTCAGACCACCATCCAAAAAAATTTGGGCAGGGGTTCCCCTTATAATCCAGGTTATATATATTGCTGAAATCAGTTTTTAAAACCATCCAAGTCCCCTTTCAAAATAAAGATTTGGCAGGGGTTCCCCTTATAATCTAATTTATACAAATATCTAAAATTGCGAAGAAAAATATGTAGCAGAATACTGTTTTTCTAAGATTCAATCTTCTGGTTTGGTTTCCATGGCAACTGAAAGCTCCGCTATCCATTAAAACATATTTCAGACCAACATTCAAAAAAAAATTTGGGCAGGGGTTCCCCTTATAATCCAGGTAATATGTATTGCTGAAATCAAAACATTCTGAGTCCCCCTTTCATAAAAAAAAAATGGCAGGGGTTCCCCTTATAATCTAATTTATATTGTGACGGAAAATATGTAGCAGAACACTTTTTTTCAACGATTCAGTGTTCTGGTTTGGTTTCCATTGGCATTGCAGCTGAAAGCTCCACTATCCATTACAACCCATTTCAGACCACCATTCAAAAAAAATTTGAGCAGGGGTTCCCCTTATACTTCAGGTAATATGTATTGCAGAAACCAATAATTTACAAAAAATCAGAATACACAAATGTATTTTTTTTTTCATCTAAGGTTTTATTTTTACTGGACATTGCAAAAAACTTTTAGTAATATTGAACACTTCATTACCTCCCTTTTTTCAATTCTGACTTTTCATTCTATCTAATTTTTAAGTTGTAGACATCCAAAAAAAAGTGTGTTGGTGAACATGATTAGAACTATAAAATGAATTTACATGTTCTAGCAATATAAAAACTACTTTTGTATGAACAATAAATTTTTTTTAGCTATTTTTGTTATCAAATAATACCGAACATGTGATTTTCGGTTTTATTGAAATGTTTAATTTGTGTTACATTTTTAGAAGTGTGACCTTGACCTTTGTTGCACAGACCTCAAAATCGATAGGGTTCCTCCTCTAATATGCCAAGTTTCATTTGGATGTGTAATGTGGTTCTGGAGATATTGTGTGGAAACGAATAAGTCAAATTTTTGTTCTATTTTTAGAATTTGTGACCTTGACCTTTGTCGCACAAACCTCAAANGGGATCTTCCTCTAATCATAACTCATGTCTGTACCAAGTTTCATTTAGATATGACATGTGGTTCTCAAGATATCATGCGGAAACCAAAAGTTGACGCCCGGACACCCAGACACCATTCATCAAATTATAAGCCAGTTCGACTTCGTCACAACTCGGCTAAAATTACTGGAAACACCCAAGTTGTCGATATGACCAAAGTAACTTTATTTTGCTTTTATTGCTATTGTTCCGACGCTGGAGGACTGCTAGTCCCCAGGGAATTCACCAATCCAGTAGTCAGTGATTCGGTGCTAACCCGAAATTTTTTGGAAACTTGTAATCGAAATTTTATAAAATTTTGTTTAAAACTAAGATCTCCCTCGTGGATAGATTTTTGGCTTTTCATTTAGAACTCCAAATGCTTTGATTTGATCTGCACTGAAGAGAAATAATTTGACGAAATGACCATATGCAGAATCTATTTTGTTATTTCACCAAGACCTATACATATACTGTAATACTGTCTTTTGTTGTTCTTTTTTCAAATTCATTTCCGTTTAAATCTTGTCGTTTTATCAGCAGTTTTACAATTTTGTCAAAATTACCTTGTATTAATATAATTCCTGATAAGACCCATCTAGTTATTATGTTTAAAGAGAGGGAAACTTGTCCGGTCAATATTTAAAGAGTGAGGTAACATTAAACAGTATACACTCTCAAGTATTACTGAACTGAAGGGTTGAATTACCAATAAAATCCCCGAAACACGTGTTCTAAAATAATCCGAATAACTTTTGAAGAAACTATTCCATTTTACGTACGATGAAGTCGATATTCTGTCGTGTTCTGATGAATAAAATGTTCAATGCTCTTTGTTCTGGGTTCAGTTACGTTTATTGACGATCCCGCATCCATGGTGTAAATAAGACAGACAATAACAATGAATTCCGCTCAAACCAGTGCTACAGGGGCAGTTTTTAACTTACTATATAGCGAGTTATAAGAAAAGCTAATTTTTGAAGACCCCATGGCCACTTCAAAATTAAGAGCGTTGTTCCATTGCTAGGTTCTACCATGTATTTGTAGAGAATTTGTCTCGTGTGCATTTATTTACTCCAGATTTATCCATCGTTAATGCATGTATATGCCCCCCTTGTGCCAGTATACAGTAGCAATTACCAAAGGTCCCATTAATGTCCTAATAAAATGACAATATTCTAGTATCCAAAGTTTTCGACAGCTCGCCTCTCGGTCTCTCTTAAATGCAGAGAAAATCAATTATCCAGAAGACAAAATTTTGAAGTATAAAAAAATGCAGAAAATAATGATTCTACCAGAAATATTATTCATAGATTTAAATGTAGCAAATTAATGCATGTTACGTGTAGCAATGGCCCTAGAAATCTCATGATATATAAAGCTAGAATGCTGAGAATCGAGAGTATTTTAAACTGAAAGTTCAGAACTTTCTTTTTTCGATTTTTTTTAACGGTTCACTTATTTTCCAAATTACAATCACCCAATACAAAACAACCCAACCAACAATTTCGGGAAACTAGGTTCCCATTTAAGCTATGTGGAAGCAAATATCGAATTTCATTAAAATGAACCACATTCAAAAAAGTTCGACATGGAACAAATACCTCCTTAAATAGTACGAGAGACGCGGTTCTAAACATTTTCAATACAACAGACCGCTAAATAATTGTTTACGGATATAATTGTTTTAAAAATATCAATCCCGTTCATGAACGACTATCAAGTTACTTCAGAAAAAAATTGATGCTCTAGTTTTTGTACACAAATGAAATGTCCCAAAGGTTTTTACTACTAGAGTTTTACTTGGAAATATACTCAGAGACATAAAAAACCACGTCTCGGATATACCTTAGGACTATACTAGAATAAAACATGCATCGAGTCATTAGGAATTTAAATTTCTTTGGCATATAAGTTTAAACTTGTAAAATTTCTAAAGTTTAACAACTGAATTGATCTATTGGATTAAATCAACTCGATACGGCAATCAAAATGGCAATTCAAAGTCCTGGTCTATAAAATCTCTCCAGTTCATAAGACGGTCGTTAAAGTGGAACATCACAGGACACGTTCTTTATCATTGTGCACTACTCTGGGTTTAAGATTACAAATAGGGGTTTTCATCAACTAATCTGCCAATCTATAATGATTTATAAAACAATACTAGAATGAAGAAGGCAGTGTCTTCAATCTGATAAACAACCACAGTACAACAATAACATTAGAGGTATACAATGAAAAATAATCTGATTTGTAGCATTATTTTGATATGGAGATTTGTACAGCGATATCTGTAAGCATGTTTAAACTATTATATGTAACGTAATTTTTGGCAATTCTTTCAAGGGACAAATGCAATGGCTACGACGAGCCTCCTAATTACTCACTGGTGTTTTAGTAGCCCCTTCCTCTTCTAATGAAATATTATAAATTAAAACAGCTATATACAACTGAACTAATTCCAAGTGTGAGTTTATATGGTTAAATTCAGACATGATTTTGTACAAATATGGAATAATAGGAAATACTTCCCAAAAAAAATAGGAAAGATGGGGTTAGCCCTGTGAAAACACCATTTTCCTGCTGGTTCTACAAAACAACAACCTTTGAATTTATTTTCTGCATTAAAAAATAGGAATTTCTATTTAAATAGGAAAAAAATCATGTCTGTAAATTGCCATTAATCATTAGTAAGAGAGTCAACGTTAAATGTTTGTGCAACTTACTTTGTAAAAAATATTAAGAAACGTCAAACACAACAGCTATTATTGTGTATTGCATAACTTTGTCACACAGTGTAAATATTGTACACTTTCTCAGTTTTCATATTATAAATAACAAAGACTAACCTTGTCAGAAACTCCACGTGCTCTCTAACCTAAATTCCAACACTACAATTGTTAATCTTCTCATTCAAATAAAACCCAGGTAAGTTACCTGTATGTAAGTGTTACAGCTACTTCTAAAAGGTGTGTAAATTTTTATAAACTCTCAATTTCTACAACACATTGTCAAGTCTTTTATTTCCAGCTCGTCTTTTCTACTGTTATTCCTGACCATACCTTAACAAATTTGAATGTTTAAGAATCCCAATCGATACAGGTATACACATAACCAAATTTAGAGGTATATATGGGGGTTTTCATTGGTATCAAAGTTTTTAAATACCCATATCGAATGTACACAATCATCAGATAAGCAAATAACCTACTGTGTCGTAGTAATATATTTCTTCTCGGAGAATTCTGGTCTGGTGACAATGTTTCCCCTGCTCCTCTACTCTACTGCTCTCCGTTTCCTAATGTATAAAAGTACTTCACATGACAAATGTTGAACCTAACACGCTACTTAGAGATCCTAAAGGACAATATTTCATTTAAGGATTTAGTGAAACAAGTGAACTTACACTACAACAAAAATGAACAAAAACATTTAAAGTTCAGGATATAAATAACAACTAGCGTTTTTTCTTCATTGGACCATAATCCAGAAATTCTAATAAATTTTATGAGAAGCGACCCCTGAAACTCTAAGATTCCCCTGTCTGAACAATTCCTCTTTTGTACATCCCAGTTAAGATGTGTATTTATATAATAATCAATTTTACTATCCCCCATGTGTAAATATTACCGTTATATCAATGGAGCGAAAACACTGGGCGTTTCGGTGTTTTGTAAATTTGTATACGGGTCTTTGTTTGTTGTGAAGTTGAATGGAAAACTTAAGTCAACGAACTTTTCAGTTACAAGAGGCTATCAAGGGATTGAAACTTTACACAGTATTTTTTCATAAGAAATGTTTTAGTCTTGGAGAAGTATGTGTCCTCCAACTATAGGAATATATCAAACTACAAACCTAAAATTTCAATAAAAGGTTCATCAATCTTGAAATTGATTTTTTTCACCAAATGACATATCGATTGTATACTATACAAACAGGCAAGACTGACCTTTCATTAAACAACCCTTGTCTGCATTTGTGTATTCTAGGATCAGCTTCAAGATTTAACCAAGACAATTTCGCTCGTTTATTGATCTTAACAACAAATAAATCAGCGACCCAAAAATCCATGGTAAAAATTGAGTGTCACGTTTTCCACATAAAATCCTGTTCAGAAATATTGGTCTACTATTCTGAAGTATATATACATTTTTCAAGTAAAACAATCAATTTCTCCATATCACATGACATAAGAATGCAATTTTTCACTTATTACAAGATAGTCTAGTCTGGCAGTACCTATAACTTCTTTGGCTTCTAGTTTCTGTCAATGGAAACTACAGATGTCTAAATGACTCAAGAAGGAGTTCATTTTTTAATTCTGAAACAATTTGAACCTCCTGTTCTTCTTATAAAATATGCTTTAACATATCACTATAATCTTTGCATAACTTGTGTATTATTGATGCCTCCTAATTACAGAGGATTTCTACATTCCATTTGTCCTGTAACAAAGTGCCTAGCAAAGTTCTATTGAAATAGTAAGAACCATTATTAGTGTTCACTGGCGTTCTGTGCACATATTAAGTTCTAAACACACCATGAAATTGCATGAAATGAACATGAAAGAGAGATCAATCATAAATTGTTGCATATTTGTTTACTAGTAACCACAGTCTTCAAGTCAACATCTTCTAAGAATTTTCAAACCGTAGATATTTCTGTAATGTGTGTGTTAGGCTGCAGACAAATTTTGATGACCTTCAACAGACCCTAATATTGAATTGAACATCTAAAGGCCATTAACATCATATATATATTCATTATAACTGGTGTGTATTATTTTAATGAGATACAGTTTGAACAGCTAAAATCACTGTGTCAAAGATGTCAATTCAAAGTTTCCTATACATGTTCAGGTTTTAGCGCTGTTAAGAGGACATAGTATCTTCCACTGACATGAAGAATAAACTGTGGACACAGGATATATCTCGCCCGCCCCTTGCATCGCCTTAATTTGCACACTGATCTACTGCAGCAGGAATAAATTTACAATTTCCTTGGAAAAAATTATGTGATCACTCATGCATGACTAAGGAGCCAGGGCCATCATCTGGGCGTGGAATCAGTATGTACTCCCCAAGACCCAACTGCATGTCATATATCAAGTGCCTAGGACAACTGGCATAGGCTGTACAAACTGCTTGCTAAAAACTTGAAAAATCGTTCATTCGTGACTAAGGGGCTAGGGCCACCAACCGGGCGGGGAATCTGTATGTACTCCCCAAGACGCAACTGCATATCAAATATGAAGTTCCTAGGACTACTGGTATAGGCTGTACAAACTGCTTGCTAAAACTTAATGGATCGTTATGTGTGACTAAGGGGCCGGACCACCATCCAGGCGTGGTAGTGGCATGTACTCCCCAAGACGCAACTGCATGTCAAATATCAAGTGCCTAGGACTACTGGTATAGGCTGTACAAACTGCGTGCTAAAAACTTAATGTGATCGTTCATGCGTGACTAAGGGGCCAGGGCCACCATCTGGGCGTGGAATCGGTATGTACTCCCCAAGACCCAACTGCATGTCAAATATCAAGTGCCTAGGACTACTGGTATAGGCTCTACAAACTGCTTGCTAAAAACTTAATGTGATTGTTCATGCGTGACTAAGGGGCCAGGGCCATAATCTAAGTAGGGATTTGAGTTGTACCCATAATAATACAACTGAACTTCAAATACTATGGACCTACAACTAACATAAGCTTGTTAATTCACAATAGTTTGCAATTTTTTACGCTGCTGCCGCCGGAAACGCTATCCCCGAGTCTCGCTTCCGCGACTTTTTCGTTGCGGGAGAGACAAAAACTGCATAGCAGAAAGTACATGTAGTTGTAGAATAGAACTGCCCTTGTTTGAGTCATCCAAAAGGTTCTTATTGTATTAATCTATAAATTATACAACAGCATGTGCTAAAATATTTACAGATCTTTTCTACTATGATCAACTTTTCTATGTTGCTGTTATCATCAGAAGATGTGACTATCAGATGTCAAAACCTGAACGGACATTTTCTCATTTGCATTAGATGAATGCTCATCAAAGTCATACTGAATTTTAAATGCCTATGTTTCCCTGGGTTTCTTACCATTTGAAAGATTCATCCATCTCTTAACATGTGTGGAGTCGAGTTTTCCTGGGTCATTTTGCAATATAATAAAAAGGCAAGACTTAATGCAGACATTATACTACATGTCTCTGCCTTCTGCACTCAACCTACCACTTACAAATCCATCCATGCAAAACTGCAGATGCTACCCAGCTGCATAATTAAGGTAATATATTATTAAGACACCAACATGCCAAATATCATTTACCTTCCAAATACTGTAACTAAGAAACATAACTATACAATAACAAGAGGCTCTCAAGAGCCTGTATCGTTCACCTGGCCCTTGATTAACATTGATATTTATGTCAAATAGCCCATAGTTAAACTATAGTTCCAATGTGCCAAAGTAGTTTTAGGGAAGAAGACTTCCATTAGTATTTCCAGTGTTAAACTATGTTCCCTGCTAGCAGCCATCTTGGATAAAGTTTGAACCTGAAGAAAAAACCAGACACAAACATAGAAAGCAGTCATAGCCTGCTGAGCTCAGCTTGTTGCACAGCATTGACACATGTTAAGCATGTCAGTAAACAGGAATAGACTATAATTTATTTTTGCTAACACTAACAGATTCATTCATGCATAAGATGAATGTCTCTCAGACTGCATTCAAAGCATTCATTGCAGCTGTAATACCAAATTGTATAATGCATACCAATATTGTTGATGTGGGGAATGTCAGTAAGCAGGAATGGACATATTCTGCCTAACCAAGTTGCTCATGTGTAAAATGAAGGTCGCAGACAGCATCGGAAGCATGCATTGCAGTTGTCATCAAAAAATGCATCATAAATATGGTTGATGTGAGGCATGTAAGTAACAGGAATGGACTTTTACCATCCTACCTAACCAAGACGCTCAGGCATTGAAAAAGTGATGTAATCGCTATAATTTAACATTGTCACATGATGGTCATTGGACCCTAAAATAGAGGTCAAGGTTTATGACTTCATGTGTTGCCAGTACATGTACTACTACAAGTAGACCAAAATATAATGTTCCCTACATAACAAGGCTCTTGATTTACAATACCAAAATATGATGTTCCTACATAGCAAGGCTCTTGATTTACAATACCAAAATATGTTCCTACATAACAAGACTCTTGATTTACAATACCAAAATTTGATGTTCCTACATAACAAGGCTCTTGAATATGATGTTCCTACATAACAAGGCTCTTGAGTTGATTTACAATACCAAAATATGATGTTCCCTACATAACAAGGCTCTTGATTTACAATACCAAAATATAATGTTCCTACATAACAAGGCTCTTGATTTACAATCAAGTAAAAGGTTCAGGACTAGTCATGCCAGGTCGGGAAGTTAAAATTACTGCTTTTGAATTTTTTTTTTAGGGCCCAAATTAAATTGAGTTTTGGCTAGGAATATATTGGCTAGTGAATCCAAGTCTTTGGAACAGACTGGATTAATTCAAACTTCAGAATTCATGCCAATCATACAATATATCAAGTTTTTGAAAAATTTGAAAGCTATTTCAAAACTTTATTTTCATACTAAGATGCACAAGCCTTCTGGCTTTCTCCATAAGTAACTCTTCAAAATACTCCTGGAACTCAGCTGGCAATGAGAATGTCAATGTTTTTTTGTGATTACCCATCACATGAAATCTGTCAGGCTACCCTGCCATCTTACAAATCTGCTGACATTTAGATGGACAAAGCTTAGTTCAATGACAGAACTTGTTAATTCTTAATTCTCACACAAATTAATCAGTACATCTACATAACTGATATATAAACCATATCATTTAAAGACCCATCAATATAACCTTCAATAAGATATCAGGTGATGTGATAAAACCTATTATAGTGGTATTATTTACTGTTTTAATTAATATAATTGGCCAATTCAGAATATCAACAGACATAAGTTTAGCCTCTGTCATGTATTTATCTCTATTGTTACCACTGAATATGAGCATTTATCAAAAAATCAAGATCCTTGATCCAGTTTGATGATTTTTGGAATGCAATCTTAATTGAAATAGTTGAGCCTGATTAATATTCATAAAAGCAATTCCACTGTAAATTATCGATCTGTTGATATATTTTTTAAAAATCCAACTGCTAATTTAACTCTTGGTCAAGTTTTTTAATACTCTACCAGCCATAACCTTAGGAAACTTAAGGTTTGCACTCTTTCCATCTCTTTGTCTAACTGCCCATAAGTCATACATCAGTTTTCCCGCACTTTTTCTCTGAACCATTACATGTATTGATTTAATTTTTAGTACTTGTGAGTCTACCTCCATGATTTACCACTTTCAAGTTTGAATCTAGTTATGGGCCTTGAACTTAAATGTTTTTAGCAAAATATCACTTTTCCTCATTTTTACTTTTAAACAATTCCATGTACTAATGTCATATTTGGTATGTAAGTCTACCTAAATGAATTACAGACCAACATGTGGTTAAGATCATGTCCCCTTATTTTTGACACAGTGATGGGAAATCTTCCTTTGAACTCTTAAGTTGCTTCAGAATAAAACATAGCGAACAGCCACAGCCTGCCAAGTCCACCTTGTTGCACAGCATTGTCACATGTTAACATCAGTAAACAGAAAAAGCACAGAGTGCATCCAAAACATTCATTGCAGCTGTCATTTATATCCACAATGCACCATGCATAACAATATATGGTTCACATGAGACTGTCAGCATGCAGAAATGGCCTTAAAAATTTCGCAAAACCAAGTCATTCATGCATAAAATGTAGGTCACAGACAGCAACCAAAGCATGCATTGAAGCTGTCAACCAACAATACATCATACATAAAAATACGGCTCACATGAGCCATGTCAGCAAGCAGGAATGGCCTAAACCATTCTACCTAACCAAGTGGCTCATGCGTAAATTATGTAGGTCAGATACAGCATCCGAAGCATGCATTGAAGTTGTCATCCCAAAATGCAAAATACATACCAATATGGTTGATGTGGCATTGTGGGACATGTCAGTAAGCTGCAATGGACTTTTAACTACTGTAAACCAACTTATTTTCGCGGATACTTTATTTCACGTTTTGTCCCTTCCAGTGGAGTTTGCGGAGATTAATTTTCGCGCTTTTCTATTTCTGTCAATGCATCTATACAGGGATAAGGACTATTCACAATGATTTATTTTCGTGATATTTTCACTCACGCGAAAGTTGCGGAAATAAATCGCTCGCGAAAATAAGTTGGTTTACAGTATTCTACCTAGCCACATGGCCCATGCGTACACCATGTAAACAGCATCCGAAGCATGCATTCCAACTTTTATCCAACAAGAGCTGGCGCCGAATGGCAGCCTGATATACCCCTGCTCATTGTACCCTGAATCAATGTGGCAAGTGCAAATTTAATTGTGTCGGGACACAGTACAAGTATGCATGGCAGGGATGATTTTAGCTCTTTTCAAATGGGTCCCCCGTCCAACAAATTGGGAATTTTGCATAGCGACAACTTTGATTGGGAAAAATGAAAATATATAAAATACTGCAACATACATTGTATACACCAAGAATATGAGCAAGAACACACCACAAGAGTTTGAAGAATGGAAAGTATCCTTACTTCAAAGCCATTAAGACTACATCTTATATTTTTTTTTCAAATTACGCCAGATTTGAATTTTATCAAGCTAATTATCAATGAAAGAAGTATTGCTCTTTTCCTATATGAAAGCAAATCAACTTTTTATCAGAAATTCTTTGGTTGTCTGCAAATAAAGATCACTCACATATTTCAATATTATCACCAAATTCAAACCCTTTATACCAAATGATATATATACCTCATTCCATGAAATGACTATGCATTCATGCATTAATCATACAGCAAGTCATTTCCACAATTCGTTTTAACTACAAGAAATGAAAGCACCCCCTTACAAATTCTCAACCAGTATAAAGTCCCAGTTTCAGAAACTCTAATTTCAAGTCATAACTATTCAATATTTATTTCAATGCAAACCTTAGCTATGGCAATGAGGGTATTTGAACGTTACCACGTATTTCAAAAGTCCTGGATGAAAGTCTCGAATTTTAGAAGGGACAATGAACGATAACAACACGATTTTAATTCACTTCACGCATTCTGATTTTCAAGATGGACCCTTATGGACATTTGCAATCTCAGACATTTTGTTTATCATCAGGGTGGTTGTTAATAGCGTAAATTGCATTATTTAGTTACTTCTAGACTTGACTGCGATGTTTTGAGTAATTTCTGGTTCTAACAAAAGGCGACACGGATCGGAACAGAATATTCACCGGAGACGGAAATGAAAAAAATCCGGATTTTGAAAATATCGTTGCCGCGATTGGGAATTTTCTTGTTTGGGGAATGGGGCCGCCAAGAGGGGAATAGGGCCACCACGATACATTGGACCGTAAAGAAGCTCTGTGCAAAACAACAATTGAATCCAACTTACAGTTTCAGAAAAAATTGTGACAAAAAATTCCATATATTGTACAACATTGAAAACAATGACCTATCAGCAAACAGGAAGTGCTCATGACATAAACTTGAAATCGGAATACACGTAATACTTGACCATAAGGAAGCTCTGTGCAAAACAACACTTGAATCCCACTTACAGTTTCAGGAAAAATTGTGACGAAAAATTTCATATATTGTACAACAATGAAAAACAATGATGTCTCGGACAACAGGAAGTGCTTATGACGTATCCTTGAAATTCGAATACACGTTAGATTGGACCATAAGAATGCTCGGTGCAAAACAACAATTGAATCCCACTTACAGTTTCAGAAAAAATTGTGACGAAAAATTCCATATATTGTACAACAATGAAAAACAATGACATCTCGGCAAACAGGAAGTGCTTATGATGTAACTTTGAAATTCGAATACACGATAGATTGGACCATAAGGAAGCTCTGTGCATAGCAACAATTGAATCCCTCTTACAGTTTCAGAAAAAATTGTGACGAAAAATTCCATATGCTGTACAACAATAAAAAAACAAGAGCTGTCGCCGAATGGCAGCCAGTTATACACCCGCTCATTGATCCCTGAATCAATAAGTAAGTGCAAAATTAAGTGTGTGTGGACACAATACAAGCATTTACACAGTTGGATGTTTGGTTGCCGAGAAAAGTGACAAAAAAGTTCACCTCGGAAAACTAGAGGTACTGCTGAACGCAGGAGGGCCCCGCAATAGGCAGTCACTTCCTTTGTACCAAATTATCAACATTTGTTTATGAAATATTTTTGAAAAAAGTTAAAAAGTATCGGCAAACAGGAAGTAGTGGCATGGCAAACCTGAAAATACCTTACACGATACAACTAATCATCATGAAGCTTTACACCAAATATCAAATCATTCCCAGTTGTAGAGGCCAAGAAAACTTTGACGAAAATTTTCATCCATAGAGTGGTATAATAAAAAGTTAGAATATCGGCAAACAGGAAGTAGTGGCACAGCAAACCTAAAAATTGCTTACACAGTACAACTCATCATCATAAAGCTTCAGACCAAATATGAAATCATTCCCACATGTAGAAACCCAGAAAACTTTGAACTTTGACGAAAAATTTTCTTCCTTAGAGTTGGTATAATAAAAAGTTAGTTTCGGCAAACAGGAAGTAGTGGCACGGCAAACCTGAAAATTGCTTACACGGTACAACTCATCATCATAAAGCTTCAGACCACATATGCAATCACTCTCACATGTAGAAGCCCAGAAAACTTTGACGAAAAAATTTCATCCATAGAGTTGGTATAGTAAGAAGTTAAAAGTATTGGCAAACAGGAAGCAGTGGCACAGCAAACCTTAAAATTGCTTACACAGTACAACTCATCATCATAAAGCTTCAGACCAAATATGAAATCATTCCCACATGTAGAAACTTTGACGAAAAATTTTCTTCCATAGAGTTGGTATAATAAAAAGTTAAAGTTTCGGCAAACAGGAAGTAGTGGCACGGCAAACCTAAAAATTGCTTACACGGTACAACTCATCATCATAAAGCTTCAGACCAAATATGAAATCGTTCCCACATGTAGAAGCCCAGAAAACTTTGACCAAAAAAATTGTTGACGGACAGACGGACGGACGGACGGACAAAGTGAAAACTATAGGGCACCCGCATCTCGATGGAGGGCCCTAATGAAAGTAAAAAAAATCATAAAGGCATAAAAACAGAAAGTAGTACAGCAATATGGCTGAAAAAGGGAGATTCAGTATAGAACCCTTCAAAGAAGCTCCATACCAAATATGAAGTAGCTGTCGTGTGCAGTTCCTTAGAAAAATGTGACGAAAAAAGTCACAATTTGGAAAACGAAAGTAAAAAAGGCACAAAGTCAGTAAACAGGAAGTGGTAATCCGATATAGCCGAAAAGGGGAGGCCCAGTATAGGACCCCATACTGATGCCCCATAACAAATATCAAGTGGCTGTCATGTGTAGTTGCTGAGAAAAATGCGACGAAAAAGTCGCAATTTTGAAAATAAATGTAAAAAATGCACAAAGTCGGTTAACAGTAACTGGTGATCCAATATGGCCGAAAAGGGGAGGCACAGTATAGGACCCAATACTGATGCCCCATTCCAAATAGCAAGTGGCTGTCATGTGTAGTTGCTGAGAAAAATGTGACGAAAAAGTCANTTTTACCCCTTTTTGGCCCCTTTTTCTAAAACGGGCGGGGCCACCAACTCAAAATTAAAACCTCTGTTTACGCGTGTGCCAAGATACATCATACTAAAATTTCATAATGATCCGTCCACTAGAAGTAAAGTTACGCTGTCCACAGACGCCGACGACGCCAGCGCCATACCAATATACGACCGCAAAATTTTTGCTGTCGTATAAAAATGCACAAAGTCGGTTAACAGGAAGTGGTGATCCCATAAGGCCGAAAAGGGGAGGCTCAGTATAGGACCCCATCCTGATGCACCATACCCAATATCAAGTGGCTGTCATCTGTAGTTGCTAAGAAAAATGTGACGAAAATATGTGTGACGGACGGACGGATGGACGGACAGAGGTAAAACAGTATACCCCCCTCCTTCAGAGCGGGGGTATAAAAAACAATAAAGTCTCGGCAAACAGGAAGTACTTATGAGGTAACCTTGAAATCCGTAAATACTTATCATGAGACAGTTTTTGCCAAAATATGATTTCATTCTGTACAGTAGTTGCTGAGAAAAGTGTGGTTATGGACAGATGAACGAACGGACGAACGAACGAACGGAGGTAAACCAGTATACCCCCACTACTATGTAGCGGGGGTATAACAATGCATCATACATATCAATAAACAAGTCATTCATGCATAAATGTAGGTCAGAGACAGCATCCGACACATGCATTCCAGCTGTCATCCGAAATTCATCATGAATACCTATATGGTTGATGTGGGACATATCAATATGGTATGGGCCACGTCAGAAAGCTGGAATGGATTTGAACCATTCTACCTAACCAAGTCGCTAATGTGTAAAATGTAGGTCAGAGACAGCATCCGAAGCATGCATTGATGTTGTCACCCTAAAATGCATCATACATGCCAATATGGTTGATGTGGGTCATGTCAGTAAACAGGAAAGGGCTTTAACCATTCTACCAAACCAAGTCGCTCATACCTAAATGAAGGTAAGAGACAGAATCTTAAGCATGCCTTCCAGGTTTATCCAAAAATGCATCAGGCATACCAATATGGCTGATGTGAGGCATGTCAGAAAGCTACATTGGACTTGAACCATTCTACCTAACCAAACACCAATGTGGACACTGATGCTCAGGTTATCACATAAGCCTCCCTCACTTCATGAGGTGAGCTGAAAATTTAAATTTTCTGTCAAATTAGAGTTGAAATAATTTGTGGCAGTGCAGTATATGTATATGGTTATTGTCATTTAACCAAGGGTTGGGCCTTTACATTCATAAATTTAATCCTGCACTAACACTCCCAGTTAAATTCAAATTACAAGGGCCAAGCCCATGGTTAAATGACATTAACCATATACCTGCCATGAATAATTCTTAATTTGCCATGCGAGTTTTTCTATATGAGTAACAGATCAAGTTTGAGTTATGTTCTGGCCTGCTGATTTTGTGAGGGAGCTGTGGGCCTTGGACTTTTTTTTTTAGTAAAATAACAGTTTTCTGCAGAATTTTTTTCTAAACCATTACAAGTACTGATATTACATTTGGTATGAGTTACAGATAAAGTTTAAGCTTGGTTTTGGTCCATTGTTTTTGAGGGAGTTATTGTCCTTTGACCCAGATTTTTTTTCTTTAATTGCCTTTGTAACAAAGCCTTGCAATAGGATCCACACTTGTTAATGTACTACAGTCAACTCCATTTAATTGCATACCTCTTAATAGCATATTTCTCTTAATTGCATACAATTCTGCTGCACAAAACCATTTACTATATGCTTCTATATTATTTATTCCTTTTAATTGCATATTGAATAGTTAAAAAGTCCTGTTAATTGAATAGTTTTATTTTCAAATTAAGGCATGTTTTGTGAAATTTAACATTAAAAAGTATATATTTTTTAGCAAATTATTCTGAAAAAACTAATTAAAATGAGATATCTAATTATGCAATGTAAAATCAATTAATAATTTAGTAAAAACAGACTGTAATCTCTGTGTTTGTTTAATGATTAACTCCATCATCATTTGACACTTTTCAAGTTAATTTACATGTTTTACAGCAAGATTGAAAACTCCTCTTAATAGAATATTCCTGTTAATTGCATATTTTTTCCTGACAATTAAAGTATGCAATTAACAGGAATCCACTGTAGTATGATATTCGGATTCTCAATGAATGGAATACTGTGAAAGTGGTATTTTTATCTTCCCCTATAAAATTTTGAGTTGCGACCATATTACTTCATGCCCATCTTGGGATTTTATACTACACATGTGTAACATTTCATCAAAAGCCAAGCAACCGTTTTTGGAGGACATGCAAGGTATAGGTTTGAAATTTTGTCATCTAATCTGGACTTGTCAGGAACACTTCTGAAAATTTTCAAGCCTCTTTGATACTTGGAATTGAAATTTTCACAATTAAGTAGTTTTAGCAATGCATACATGGCACTGCATTTTTTGACAAATTTCAACTAAAAATTTGAATAACAAGGTAACTTTTTCCTAAACGTGATAGCAATGTTCATCAATTATCGTGAATTTGTTCAAAAATTGATGTTGCGACAAATTTTAGAAGACTCTTGGCTATGTAATTTGGTTAAAAGCATTCAATAACTATAACATAAAAATAAGGTGTTGCATTTTCATTGGCACTCAGTGTAGTTGTGAAAAGACCTATGACACAACTCTGAGTACATATAAATTTGCTGACTGGTTCCCAATATTATAGGTGTAACACAACTAATTCAGAATCCAGTCAGGCACATATGTGAATACAGTCCTTATTTGAGACAACATAGATCTAAGATTAAAATTGTTGACTAGTACATATGATTTTTAAATTGAAAAGATATTCCATAAGTTTTCTTTTAAGCTTTAAGCCTGAAAATTAAAGATTTTATCAAAATTGAAAGCCCAGTATTTTCCCTTTGAAAACACAGACATGAAATACCTATCCCTAGGCTGTGACCTACCAGGAACATTTTTTTTAATTACAGTTAAGGCCATGTAAAAAACAATTTATTGGTTCTCAGGCCCTCCCTCATCTAGTTGGAGGCTTGAAAAAAGCCCATCATTGACCCTATTTTTTGCCATTTCAATAAAATAAAAATAAAAAATCACCTCCCTCACTACATTTTGGGTGGTTTTTACCATGTAAAAAGATGCCTCATCTATTTTTTGGCAAATAAAAAGATAAAAAAAAATCACCTCCCTTCCTCATCTGTTTCAATGAAAAATGGCCTGAGAACCAATTAATTAATTTTGTATGGCCTAAGTTCAGTTGATGATATTTTCATGTCATGAGGGGCTACCGAAAGATGCGCCTTTCAGACGAGACATGTCATTGTTTTAACACAGAAACATCTGAAATAAGTAGGATTTCTTTTCCACTTACCTGATATTTAACTGTAGACAATATTTGCTAAAATGTGGACAAAGTAAATCACTGGCTGTAATCACATGATTAATTTAGAAAACCTTTACAATTAAAATCCTTTAATCTGTTAATCCATCTAATCTCTTTGGTCATTACACCTCTTATTTATTAATCCTCAGATACATACATACCCAGTCCAAAAATCTGAAATAAGAACAAGAGTAACTTAGTTAAAGATTTAATGTATTGTAGCCCTGTTAGTTAGGGGTTTATATTTAATGAAAGGGGTATCTCTCTACCCAAAGCTCTGTCCTCAGCTGATATTTGGCTTTGCTGAAGGACTTTAGGTTCTATACCAATACTTGCATACAATTGAACTAGTCTTTCTACATTTCTTCATTGAAGGAATACTTCCGATTTAAACAAGACGACTGTGGCAAAGCCACAACAGGATACCCCCTCACACACACATTTCTATCATTCCTGTATACACTGATAGAGAACACTAACCATTTAACATCATGCACATTTCCAGATTATATATTACAACTGTGCTACATTTTATCAAATTCAACAAGCCAATTAAATGCACTAACAAAGTTCATCCCCTTTATTCAAGTTGATGAATTATCTCCCCTTCTAAGTTTTGAACAGCAACCATATTACTCAGGGATGTGATTTGGTTAAGGACCGACCATTTAACTTGAAGGGGGGGCTATGGTTTTTTTTTCTAAAAAAATATTTTGGAGCTGATTTTATGTGAAAACTAGAGGCTCAGACACTAAGCCTGTATCGCTCACCTGACAAAATGCTGAAGCAGGGTTTTCAATGTTCTGCATGGTGGCCATGTTTTTTATGTGAATTTCCCATAGGGCCAAAATAAACTATGTTCTGTGCTGGTGGCCATGTTTTTCATTGGATCGGAATGAAATGAGCAATCTTTGTTAAGGACCTTCAGTTCATCATTCTTGTAAAGTTTGGTTGAATTTGCTTCAGCGGTTTCAGAGCAGAAGAAGAAAATGTGAATTTTCCCATAGGGTCCAATGTTAAACCTAAGTTCTGCGGTGGCGGCCATGTTTTTTATCAGATCGGAACAAAATGAGCAATCTTTGTAAAGGACCTTCCATACATCATTCCTGTAAAGTTTGGTTGAAATTGCTTCAGTGGTTTCAGAGGAGAAGATGAAAATGTGAATTTCCCATAGGGCCAATGTTAAACTATCTTCCGTGCTGGTGGCCATGTTTTTTTTATCGGATCAGAACGAAATGAGCAATCTGTGTTAAAGACCTTTAGTACATCATTCTTGTAAAGTTTGGTTGAATTTGC
>MJUU01018479.1:0-12734 GCA_002080025.1 Modiolus philippinarum | reverse complement strand
TTATTTTTTTTGAGATTTGCCCCTGTTGGGCCCCATTTATCTCGTAAGCGGTACATGCTACGTGAAATCCGTTGGCATACTCCAGGTTGGAAATTTTCTCAGGAGCACACTGAAAAAAACCCCATCAAAATCCAATAAATAATAAAGATTCTACAGTAAAATATGTAAAAACATCAAATTTAACCCTTTTTGGCCCCTTTTTTAAAAACGGGTGGGGCCACAACAACCAAAACTTAGCCAAGCCTTCCTTTTGTGCCAAGGACCATTGTGTTAAAATTTCATAAGGATTGGTCAACTGAAACTTAAGTTATTGACCAAAAACAAGTGTCTACAGACGACGACGACAACGACGACGACGACGACAGCACCATACCATTATACGACCGCAAAAATTTTTGCGGTCGTATAAAAATAAAATTTTTTCCGCGTGAAGCACGAAAAAAAATTTCTGTCCAGAAAAAAAACATACCCCCCCCTTTCAGGTTAAATGGTCGGTCCCTTACAGGAAGTCCCCGCAGAAAAAACAGAAAAAATATAACCAGAAGTCAGAGGTCGATCATAATATATGAAAAAATTGGATTCGGAAACAACCTGATCCGCGGCAATTTGTGATTTGGCAGAAATATCACATCTGGTTACATTTTATCAAAATCCAGTGAGGTAGTTAGCGGGAAACAAGGTGACAAGGAACATTGACAGACAGACAAACATGGTGATTCCTATAATATACCCCCACCACCAACCAACAAAAATTTGTTTGCTGGGTTATAATTAACTGGTATTTTGATGCTTTGCCTGACTCTTGCTTAAGGAGGAGCTAAACTTCCTATATGTAGGTAATTCAATGAAAGTAAAATTTTCTCCCCTTTATGTTTTTGACGGAATGAATTAAGATATACATTTTTCTTTAATTTCAAATGATAGTTATTTCAATACATAAGTTTAATTCAAGTTGATTAGTCCATATATATTATTAGAGTGAAGAAAATCTGACAACAATTTAATCATGACCAGAAATGTTTATATGTTACAAGAATTGGCATACGGTATGGCTTTAATTAAAAATAACCATTTTCAATATTTACATCTTTCAGTATTACATTCAAAAGTTACATTTCATATGAATTAGTTTAATACTTTTGTATATGCTTAGTCAAAGTAACAATTTTAGATATAATAATTGTAAATGGCAATTTTAAGTTATGAAGCATTAGATGTATAATTTTAGTCTTTTAGATGTTAGCAGTTGTCAAATGTTCATGGAGCTTGGCAGCTGAAAGAAGATATATTCAATAGAGGGGTAACGACTCATCGATGAATCGATTGTATCGATCCAAAGTGATGACGATTCCTATATCGATTCTTTGCCCCGGAATCGGGATACCGAAAATGGTTTTGTTTTCTACAACCGCACCCGATCCGATCTGCGTTTTATTAACGCCAATATGGCGGAACTTGTAGATATAAATGAAGTTGTCATTGCGAATGCTCCCACGGCTTATAAATCAGGCTTTCCGAAATGTGCCGGTCCGTCGGTCCTGACCGGCAAATAATTATCCATGTCGGACCAGAGGACAGGCAAGAGATTTCATCTGTCCATTGGTTGTTGCCTCTGTTTATTTTCAAGTCAATAGAAAATGTTTCAACCGGTCTTTAAAGTAAAACATTCCTTGCTTTCTTTATTAAATTTTTGCTTTAGAATACAAGCTTTATCCAATTTTGACTACGAAATCGTAAATGGCTGACTTCCGATTTTTGTACATCAAAACCGGAACGGAGAAAACACGATTTTTTTCCGGATTTTCGTCATCATGGTCCGGCAAGTTCACTTTCAGTCTGGCAATTTTTCTTGCTTGTCGGACCAAATGACCGGCAGAATTTTTCAACTTTCGGAAAGCCTGATAAATTAATATAATTACTAATATTTAATGACAATTATGACAGATTCATGGCTCAAATATTAAAACAATTGTATAATGCAATTCATAGTCTTGATATCTGCTGAATTTATGTCATGAAAACAAGATCTACAATACCATGATTTGTATCATGATAGTATCGTATCGCAAGCAGATATCAGGATACGTATCGTATTGTGAGATTCCTCACGATACTCAGCTCTAATATTCAAATGTAACATTGAAGACCGTGATCACATTACAACTATATGTGATAAATCCAAATTAAGATCGATTCTTTTCAAACCTGTTTATGTTCACATTTAAAACATCAATCCATTGCGATCGATCTCAATCAGGTTTGACGTTCTCATTAAAACTGATTTATTCAAAGCACTTTCGATCGCAATCTTTCCTTACTGTTCACACCAACGCCATAATCATCTCTATTTGAATCCATTTTTTTTGAACACCTCTTTTAATCTGACCAAAAAAGATTGATCACGATCAATTTTTTCATAGTAAGAACAGCTAAAACCAATTGGAATTGATCGCAATCGATTCAAATATTGGTGAGTGTGAACAGGGTCTAAGTCTATTTCTTGGGCATCAAATATACAAATGGATTATGTCAACATTGTCAACTTTCATATACCAAAAACTTCGTTACATTTGGTGAAAGTAAAAATATCTAAAAATATATGATTGTCAGTAATTTATGGTTTAATTAGGTCACAATGAAATATATCTGTACCCCTATGTAAAAAAAATATCAAAAAGGAGAGAATTATCCAATTAGAATGAGGATTTTCCAGTGACAAAAAGTGGCCTAATAAGGGAGATTCTTTCTTAAAGTACAAATGTAAGTAAAGAAATGAAGCTTATGATACAAAGAATAAATTCAAATCTTATGTCCCTGTTGACAAATATTAAATAAATTCACTTGTTACTTTCATTTATCAAATATTTTCCAATGCTTCAAATATTTTATAGCATATAACTTTCTTTACAACTGTTTAAGTTTGCAACTTGAAATATGAATAAAGTTTAATCCATTTTTTATCGACCATTTCTGATCACATTAATTCCACTTTGCCAATTCTTGTCTTTATACACAAAACGAAGACAAACATGCAAAAAATTTGTCCATACTTGTTAAAATTGTTCAATATTCAATATTTGATAAATGGCCTCTTAAGAATTTGCTGGTCATACAAAAAATCAATGTGGATTAAAATCAACTTAAATACAAGATTTCAATGACTAAATTCACAAATTTTTCGGTTCAGAACTCTTAAAAAGGTGTACTGCACTGTTTCCAAATACAATTTTGAATTTCATCAAATATTTCAAAGAGCATTATATTAAGATACCTTATAAACATGGATGAATCATGGTTGCATAGAGAACTTGAGGCTCACATATAACAAGCCTTCAATTGTGTCATATCCAACATGCGCAATAATCAAATAATCAAACAAGTGGCTGACTCCTGGTTTAAAAGGAGTTTCCCTTACTACATGCAGGTAATCTTTGCCAAAGGATCAATGAAAGTAAAATTATCTCCCCTCTGACAATCTGCATATAGTGTCTTTTAGTGTGTGTTGAGTTACGTCAAAATTTTCTAAGTGCTTTAAGAGGAGTTGTGCTTATACAAGGTATCAGGTGTGGACGATAGACATATAGGGCAATACCTATTATATACATCCATAAATTTCTGTTTACAGAGGTGTGACTGGATGTAAAATATCATGTCAAAATCTCCAGCAGAGACTAGAGCTGTCCTCAAATTCAAGCCAATTATGTCTCCTATAACTGAACATTGGAACAATACTGATTTGTGTGGACACAGAACAGTAACTATGGACAGAATAATAAAATCCTCAAGCAATAACTTTTCACAAGGGTTCAAGTGAAAATATTCTGTAAAATATGTTTTTTGTGGGGTTAAGAAATTGGTCATGTGACTTTACCCATGAAAATCAGGAAAATTGGTACACCTCAAATAATAATGAATCCACAGTAATAGGTTTTAAAATTTTGATCTGTGACTGTGACATTTGAACTGACCCAATTTTTTCTGCATATTTATGTTTCTCTCGACTTGCCCTTGTAATGAAAACTATCTGATGGGAACCAAAAAGATCTTGGACCATGATTGAGGAAAATAGCAATTTTGAAGAAATGTTATTTTTTTCACAAGTTGTAAGTGGAAATATCAAAATTTAGAATAAATTCAAAGTTTCAATGGGCAAAACTCCAGGGCCACTTGGACCTCTCTGAACCCAAAGTCAAAATTGACCTTAGAAAAACAATTTACATATAACAAGTTTGAAGACATTATGCTATATGGTTCTAAAGTTATCACTCAGAGAGAAATTAAAAAAATCAAGGGACAAAACTCCAAAACCATTTGAACCTCTTAACCCAAAAATAAAACAATTTTTGTATTTAACAACTTCCATACAAAGCTTGAAGACATGATGTTACATCATCAGGGGTTAATCCCACCTTTTGTACCCAGGGTCCCGTGCCTTTAAAATTGGGAAAATTCGTGCGATTTGTTCAAAATTGGAAAAAAAAAGTAGTGAGTACAATAGTTGATTTGTATAATGTGCTTTCTTTTTTGACTCTCTCTTTTACTGCAAAGCTTTTTCAAAGTGATCATGCATGAATAAAGAAATCACATTATCAAGCTTACTTTAAGTGCAAACTTTTCAATTCTAGAAGTTTTTATATTTTATTTTATTCAGATGGGTTTTACTGACGGTGCCAGTTAATAAAAAAAATCCAAACTCTGAAGTCCCACAGTCACACATTGATGACTAGTTTAACGTACGTAGTGAGTGAAACAAACAGTTCATTTCACCAAGGATTTGTATACTATACAAATCCTTGGTTTCACTCACTTTGCTAGTAAAAGTTACTAAAACGGCTTTTATTGCTTAAATTTCTGTGATAAAGTTATGAATCCATTGGGTGCCGATTTTGTCAACTTCTCAATAAATAAACAATCTGGCACCCAATTACCAATTACGAAATCAAGCGTAAAACAAACCGGAAATGTAGGAACCAGAGCATACGTTCGGCATTCCTCTTGAGCTTTCATTACCGTGGTATCAGGTGACTGGTTTACCGAAAACTGAGGGTTGCCAGTCTATTTCACATGTAAACAAAACGTGAAACGACGTTGTTGGACACAAACAAAATTGGGAATTTTATATCTTTAAATTGGGAAAAATTAGGTTTTTTGTCCATTGGGAATGGGGCCGAAATTCGGCCCCTAAATGCACTATAGATTAGGCCCTTATCATTCACAAGTTATCTGACTAAAACCTGAAAATTCACAAAATTTCTAACTTCATAACTCCAGAACCACTTGGCATTGGATCTATGATGTCAAAATCAAACGTGGCATAAGTTTAGTGGTAAACAAGTTACAAACCAAGTTTGAAGACATTATGTTATTCACCGTGTATTCATCCGTAGTTCCGTACACAGGATAATGGTACCAAGATTGGTTTTCGTTTAAATTTCAATGAACGTAACCATTAGTGTACAAGGATCCAGTTATTGCTTTTAAGTTGATATACACAGGTTTACACTGGTACTCCCCATACACTGATGGTAGATTCATTGAAATTTACACGAAAACCAGTCCTGCAGGTACCTATATCCTGTGTACGGATGATCCATGGTGTATTTGGTTAACAAATTATCCGTAGGAAGCCTTAAGGGCATGGACAGATGGACAAACTTACCCGGTATAACTGAGGGTATCACTTAATACACTGCCACTACCTGTGGTGGGGTATACAAAGCAAGAATCCAACCCCATCAAAACTGTTCTTTTTAACCTTTTTTCTACTTATGAATCAAGTCTACTGGTACTGATAATACAAATGACATAACAGTCCCACCCCTTCACATAAACTTGACATTTTATGAAGACGTATTTATAAACGATAAAAAATCATTATAGAATATAGAGATTCACTTAAAATATCATAATAGAAATGCAAATACACAACTTTAATTTAGTATTTAAATAAATAAAAGTGAATAGCCCTGGCATCTTCTATTGTAATGTTGTAGAATGGAACATATTTTATGGAGAGATCAAATAAATTAAAATCTTCTTCAAATATAAACAAGTAATAAGAACTTTTTGACAAACAATTTTTTTTTACATCATCCTTTCACAAAATCTAATTACTTTTTTTACACGGAAATATTAGCTGCACTATCCCTGAAATAAAGTCCTTTCAATAGAAATTCTACAGGCATACCTGATGTAATTTCTTCTTAATATCTGATAAATGTAAGAGAAATTTTTAGATAATTGACTGTAAAATTATATTTGCATTTTCAAGATGGGACATGAATCAAAATATAAGAAATATAATCTCAAAATAATATTTTTAATCAAAAGAACTGTAAAAATTCAAAGAAAAAAGGTTAATAACTCCTATATTGTTCCTCATATTTACTTCAAAATTGATAGGTAGATACTTACATACTTAAGGTTAAAGGTCCCTTTTTCACTCCAATGTTAAACCTATGGAAAATTTATGTAAAACCCCAAGCCTTGCCGGCTTGTTGGTTTATTCTAAAAATTTATCTGCAAATTATTGAGATAATTACCCATACAAAGCTACCATTATTTTATGCTAATATCAACAACTTTAGTGATTTTGCAGAAAAAATCTTGAAAATTTTGTGGTAGTTGGATGTTTTCTGGGACAAAAAAGCGGTCTGTTCGAATGATTTGTTGTTTTTTAAATTGTTTATCATAGATTTCTCATTCATTTTTTGACTATATTTGCAACGAATGGTAGCTTTTTATGCATAAATTAAACAGTTATCTGCAACCAAAGTTTTGGTGAAGACCAAACAAGCCGTTAAGGCTGGGGGTTTTACATCAAATTTCCATAGGTTTAACCTTGAACTGAAAAGGGGGCCTTTAACCTTAACATTTTTGTAATCATGACATAACCTCTATCTCATATCGATTTGCTGAAGCAATAGATCAACAGATGAATATTGCAAACATATTGAAAATTTAAAGGCAAAAGGGCAATAACTCCCAATATGGGTTTTCTGATTTCTTAAAATAATTGCTTCAGTAAATCATCTAAGTACTGAAATACTAAGCACTGCAGTTTCCACTGTATGGATGATAAATTGTATTTGCTGGTTCATTTACCCTGAACAAAACAAGACATAAATACAGGTAAAGAAAGCTCATCACAAACCAGTAAATAGACTTGATCAACCTATATTACCCTGATTATTAAAAGCTATCAAGATAATATACCTATTCAAATCACTTTGTTAAACAAATCATACTGTGTGAATAATTGTATCCTGAAACTATGATGGTTTATTTGAAGTATATTATTTCTATAATTCATTGGCGACCAATTAACCATGCATTTCTTTTAAAAGAATACCTTATTCATAAATACAGTCATATTTTGTAGCATCCATTGACAGGAGATCTATGCCTACTTTAATAAATCACAAAGGTCTGTACAAGTAACTGTTACTAACCATCTCAACCACAAACTGAAAATTTCAATAGAGGGTGCACTCACTGTAAATAAAAGAAAGCAACAACAATGCAAGATTTCATCTCCACAACCTGATAACACAATTAAAATATGTAGTGCAAAAGGGAATTTCCACAAATCTCTCGGAACAGGACCTGTGAAACAACCAGTTGACTGCATTTACCAAAGCATAAAGGCCGGGACAAGTGCAATACAAAATAAAATATAACTGCATTGCCCAAATCACGACCAACATGCCTTGCTCTAATCTCCACCAACAGGTCTTGCACAAATCTCAACCAAAATGCCTGGCTAAAGTCTAAAAAAAGTCCTCCTCAATTTCAGCCATTAATGATGCCTTGCAAGGTGTCTTCGATGCTTCAATCCAGTTAGAACCGCAACCAATAAACCTTGCCCAAATCTCCACATGCACACTTGTTCAAATCTCACACTAGAAAAGTCTTCCTCAATATCAACCAAGATGTATACTCAAATCTTTTCCTACATAATACCTTGCTCAAATGTCAACCACAAAGATTTGACATTTTGACTTAATCCAACCAAGTTGCCCCTTGCTCAAATTCCATCCAACCTGCCTTGCTCAAATGTAAACTGACATGCACTGCTCAAATTCCAACCTAAATGACTGACTTTGATCAAGAGCAACATCCATTAAGCAATTCTCAATCATCCTTTTTTAACTGAAATATGAGCAAACATTTCTTCCGTAAATGGTGGTTTACAGTGGGAGATGACCCATGCACGCGACCTCATCTCACACCGGTAAATGACAAACCAGACGTGTTTTTGTGATACAACACAATTGTAACCATGACTTAACGTCATAAAACACCTGACGTCACAATGTAAAGAATACTCAAATGGCGACATCGTTGTTCATACAGTAAAGGTTACCAGACGTTTCTTTTCGCTTTTCACGGAAGAAACAGGATCTTACATAAAATCTAAATTAAAGATCGGGATATCTTTCACTCGTATAAGAAATTATACGTCTTTTCCTCTTGTTTTGCTACACTCCACTCGAGAAAAGACGAAATTTCTTACACTTGTGAAAGATATCCGATCTTTTATCTGACCTTATGCAAGATCCTATTAATCTTTCCAAAAGACAACTAGTCTTATCAAAAATTTATCAAAATTAGAATAACAATTTTGGAATCTAATCCAACTGTGGAAAATATTTGTTTTTAATTCAAATTCACCCAAAAAGTATGGTTGCTACCGAGAATTCCCAAAAAATTGCTGGTCTTTGAAGGTTTCAGGAAATTTTCCTGAATTGGAACCAAATTTTTAATTCTAAAATTTTAAAATTATGTCTTGTATGAAACAAGTGTGGACCCAAATTGATGTCTCCCCTGTCCCTGCTTGATCGCAAAATTGATGTGAAAACTCAAACTGCCTAAATCAGAAAACTTAACATGTTCACTAGCCTGTGAAATTAGATTAACTGACAAAAGCAATATAGCAGACTGTCACATATCAGTAACTTCGGTACTTTGTTATTATATCACCCAAAACCAAAATTCCAAATATTAATGACCTACCACTGATAGATACTGAAAAACCAAACATGCTCACTAGACCGTGAAATTGAGGTCAAGGACAAAACTCATATAGCAGACTGTCATGAACTACCTAAGACTAACTTACATACCAAATACCATTGACCTACCACTTGTAGTTACCGAGAAACTAAACTAAGCACAAAAACTTCACATGTTCATTGGATCGTGAAATTGAGGTCACACACAAAAGTCATATAGCAGACTACCATGAACTACTCAAAACCAACCTTTATACCAAATATCATTTAACTACCATTTATAGTTACTGAGAAAGTGACCTAATGCCAAATAAAAAAATAGGTGTGGTTCCGGTCACCCGACCGACCCTATTTTTTCCTGCCAACCCTAGACATTTTTTCACCCAAAAGGTAAAAAAAAAAATTAGAAATAAAAGGACCGACCCTAGTTTTTATGGCCACTTTTGACTGACAAAGTTTAAGTAGAGATCAGCGGCAAGATCGTAGTTATTTTGAACTTGTAAATCGGTATTATCATAGTTTAACAACTAGCAGAGTTTTTATTTACTTTATCAGAAACTTTTTACGAAGTTTTTAATGAGAAACGAGCTCAATGCCGCGAAAACATCAGGAAGTTTTCGTGCAATCATAAATTCAGAACGAGTTCGGCGCGGACTGTCGTATCCGTATTTATTTCACATGTTATTTAATATTTCAGAGGCTTCAAAGCCTATTAAACTGTTGCGAGATAAATTTAAAGGAGACTTAAACCTCTTCTTTTACATCTGTTGTGAATAAAATATTGTCAAGAGTCAATGTGATATAAATAGCATATTGTCAGCTATATCGACACTTTACCGATCACATGGTTTGTTGACATCCTCAAAAGTTATGGTGGCTAATGAAATATTCGAGATTATGATATGAAAATATAAATTTTGGTGGAAATAACCTTCTCTTTATAACTGTTAGGAATGTTCCACTTCATAACAACCTATAGTATTTATCAAGTTCCATAGTGTTAAGAACGATTGTTTGGCTTGAACTGAGACTAAAAATCGATCATAAATCCTTAAGTATCCACACCCCTATCGCTAAATAATACATGGTTTTATATCATAGGTTACAATGCATTTACATGTTAAGTATTATACATGATTTAAAAAAATAAACTAGAGGCTCAGAGACTGAGCCTGTATCGCTCACCTGACAAAATGCCTCTATACCATGCATGACCAAAAATATGTTTATTACCAATGGGGTCTAATATCTAGCTAAGTTCTCCATTAGCACCTGTGTTTTTGTCTTATCCTATTGGAATGAGTAATTTTTACAAAGGACCTTCTATAAATTTGGTTAAATTTGCTCGAACAGTTTCAAAGATAATTTGATGAAAAGGATGGCTTTCTCATACCGGGCTCCAATGTTCAACTATGTTCTGCAGTGCGGGCCATGTTTTTTACCGGATCAAAATGAAATGAGTAGCTTTTGTTAAGTACTTTCCGTACATCATTCTTCTAAAGTTTGGTTGAATTTGCTTCAGTGGAAGAAGATGAAAATGTGATTTTTCCCAATAAGGGTCCAATGTAAGTTCCGCGCTGGCGGCCATGTTTTTTATCGGATCGGAACAAAATGAGCAATCTTTGTATAGGACCTTTAGTACATCATTCATGTTAAGTTTGGTTGAATTTGCTTCAGCCGTTTCAGAGGAGATGATGAGAAAATGTGATTTTCCCATAGGGTCCAATGTTAATTTAAGTTCCGCGCTTGTGGCCATGTTTTTTATCAAATCGAAAAAAAATTAGCATTCTTTGTCAAGGACCTTTAGTACATCATTCCTGTAAAGTTTGGTTGAATTTGCTTCAGTGGTTTGAGAGTAAAAGATGAAAATGTGATTTTTCCCATAGGGTCCTATGTTAAACCTAAGTTCCGCGCTGGCGGCCATGTTTTTTATCAGATCAGAACAAAATGAGCAATCTTTGTAAAGGACCTTTAGTACATCATCCTGTAAAGTTTGGTTGAATTTGCTTCAGTGGTTTCAGAGCAGAAGATGAAAATGTGATTTTTCCATTAGGGTCCAATGTAATACCTAAGTTCTGTGCTGGCGGCCATGTTTTTCATCAGATCAGAAGGAAATGAGCAATCATTGTTAAGGACCTTTAGTACATCATTCCTGTAAAGTTTGGTTGAATTTGCTACAGCTGTTTCAGATCAGAAGATCAAAATGTGATTTTCCCATAGGGTACAACGTTAAACCATGTTCCATGCTGGCAGCCATGTTTTTTGTCGGATTGAAACAAAATGAGCAATCATTGTTAAGGACCTTTAGTACATCATTATTATTAAGTTTGGTTGAATTTGCTTCAGCCATTTCAGAGCAGAAGATGAAAATGTGATTTTTCCCATAGGGTCCAATGTTAAACCATGTTCCGTGCTGGCGGCCATGTTTTTTGTGGGAACGGAACCAAATGAGCAATCATTGTTAAGGACCTTTAGTACATCATTCCTGTAAAGTTTGGTTGAATTTACTTCAGCCGTTTCAGAGCAGAAGATGAAAATGTGATTTTCCCATAGGGTCCAATGTTAAACCATGTTCATTGCTGGCGGCCACGTTTTTTGTCGGATCGGAACCAAATGATCAATCATTGTTAAGGACCTTTCCTGTAAAGTTTGGTTGAATTTGCTTCAGCCGTTTCAGATCAGAAGATCAAAATGTGATTTTCCATAGGGTCCAATGTTAAACCATGTTCCATGCTGGCGGCCATGTTTTTTGTCAGATTGTCAGATTGGAACAAAATGAGCAGTCATTGTTAAGGACCTTTAGTACATCATTCTTATTAAGTTTGGTTGAATTTGCTTCAGTGGTTTCAGAGCAGAAGATGAAAATGTGATTTTCCCCATAGGGTCCAATGTTAAACCTAAGTTCTGCGCTGGCGGCCATGTTTTTTGTCATATCGGAACAAAATGAGCAATCATTATAAAGGACCTTCCATACAATTTGCTTCAGCTGTTTCAAAGCAGAAGATGAAAATGGGATTTTCCCATAGGGTCCTATGATAAACCATGTTCCGTGCTGGCGGCCATGTTTTTGGTTGGATCGGAAGGAAATGAGCAATCATTGTTAAGGACCTTTAGTACATAATTCCTGTAAAGTTAACTTGAATTTGCTTCAGAGGTTTCAAAGGAGAAGATGAAACTGTAATTTTTCCCATAGGGTCCAATGTTAAACCTAAGTTCCGCGCTGGCGGCCATGTTTTTTGTCGGATCGGAACGAAATGAGCAATCTTTGTAAAGGACCTTCCATACACCATTCCTGTAAAGTTTGGTTGAATTTGGTTTAGTAGTTTCAGAGGAGAAGATGAAAATGTGAAAAGTTTAACGGACGGACGACGGACGCCGGCAATAGCTCACACTGACCCTTTGGGTCAGGTGAGCTAAAAAATAAAACAAGTGTGGATCGTATTGCAAGGCAATACAGGAGTCCCCTACCAGTGGAATAATTCAGTGATACCAGCAAAAATAGTTAATGAAATGTTTTCCTAGCCCAAGGCCCATAACTTCGTCAAAAATCAATGGACCCAACCAATACTCAAACTTGATCTGTAAGCCATAGTAGTTGATTAACAATGCAAATATCAGCTTAATATCTGAAACGGTTTAGAAAAAAAGTCTGGAAAACCTATTTTTTACCAAAAGTCAAAGGCCCATCACTCAGTCCAAAATCAATGGACCGGAACCAAA
>MJUU01018477.1:11945-53264 GCA_002080025.1 Modiolus philippinarum | reverse complement strand
AAACATGGCCGCCAGCGCTGAACTTAGATTTAACATTTGACCCTATGGGAAAAAGCATATATATTGCTATCTCCTCTGAAGCTACTGAAGTAAATTGAACCAAACTTTACAGGAATGATGTATGGAAGATCCTTTACTTAGTTTGCCGAATTTTTTTCGATCCATGAAAAAACATGGCCACCAGCGCAGAACATAGTTAAACATTGGACCCTATGGGAATAGCAAATATTTGCTATCTCCTCTGAAGTTACTGAAGCAAATGGAACCAAACTTTACAGGAAGGATGTATGGAAGGTCCTTTACTTAGTTTGCCGAAATTTTCTCGATCCGTGAAAAAACATTGCCGCCAGCGCTGAACTTAAATTTAACATGGGACCCTATGGGAAAAGCATATATTTGCTATCTCCTCTGAAGCTACTGAAGTAAATTGAACCAAACTTTACAGGAATGATGTATGGAAGGTACTTTACTTAGTTTGCCGAAATTTTTTTGATCCATGAAAAAACATGGCCGCCAGCGCAGAACATAGTTTAACATGGGACCCTTTTGGAAAAGCAAACATTTGCTATCTCCTCTGAAGTTACTGAAGCAAATGGAACCAAACTTTACAGGAATGATATATGGAAGGTCTTTTACTTAGTTTGCCGAAATTTTTTTGATCCGTGAAAAAACATGGCCGCCAGCGCAGAACATAGTTTAACATTGGACCCTATGGGAAAAGCATATATTTGCCATTTCCTCTGAAGCTACTGAAGCAAATTGGACCAAACTTTACAGGAATGATGTATGCAAGAGCCTTTACTTATTTTGCCGAAATTTTTTAAATGCGTGAAAAAACATGGCCGCCAGCACAGAACATAGTTTAACATGGGACCCTATGGGAGAAGCAAATATTTGCTATCTCCTCTGAAGTTACTGAAGCAAATGGAACCAAACTTTACAGGAATATAGGATGGAAGGTCCTTTACTTAATTTGCCGAAATTTCTTCGATCCGTGAAAAAACATGGCCGCCAGCGCAGAACATAGTTTAACATGGGGCCCTATGGGAAAAGCAAATATTTGCTATCTCCTCTGAAGCTACTGAAGCAAATTGAACCAAACTTTACAGGAATGATGATGGAAGGTCCTTTTCTTAGTTTGTCGAAATTTTATCAATTAGTGAAAAAACATGGCCGCCAGCGCTGAACTTAGATTTAACATTGGATCCTATGGGAAAAGCAAATATTTGCTATCTCCTCTAAAGTTACTGAAGCAAATGGAACCAAACTTTACAGGAATGATATATGGAAGGTCCTTTACTTACTTTGCCGAAATTTTTTTTGATCCGTGAAAAAACATGGCCACCAGCGCAGAACATAGTTTAACATGGGACCCTATGGGAAAAGCAAATATTTGCTATCTCCTCTGAAGTTACTGAAGCAAATGGAACCAAACTTTACAGGAATGGTGTATGGAAGGCCCTTTACTTAGTTTGCCGAAATATTTTTGATCCGTGAAAAAACATGGCTGCCAGCGCAGAACATAGTTTTTCATGGGACCCTATGGGGAGAGCATATTGACTATCTCCTCTGAAGCTACTGAAGCAAATTGAACCAAACTTTACAGGAATGATGTATGGAAGGTCCCTTTCTTATTTTGCCGAAATTTTTACGATCCGTGAAAAAACATGGCCGAGTTTAACATGTGACCCTATGGGAAAAGCATATATTTGCTATCTCCTCTGAAGCTACTGAAGCAAATTGAACCAAACTTTACAGGAATGATGTATGGAAAGTCTTTTATGTAGATAGCCGAAATTTTTCCGATTCCCTAAAACACATGGCTGCCATCGCAGAACATAGTCTAACATGGGACCCTATGGGAAAAGCAAATATTTGCTATCTCTTTTGACGCTACTGAAGCAAACTCAACCAATCTTTACAGTAAGGATGTATGGAAGGTCCTTAGATCTGACAAAAAAAGATGGCCTCCAGTGCAGAAATAGTTTGACATTGGAGCCAGGAATGAGATAACCATCCTTATAGTCATCATCTCTGAAATGTATAGAAGGTCCTTTGCAAAAATTATTCATTTCAATAGGATCAGACAAAAAACATGGGTGCTAATGAAGAACATAGCTAAACCTTTGCCCCTATTGGTAAGAAAACATCTTTTTTAGTCATCTTTGGCATAGAAGCATTTTGCCAGGTGAGCGATACAGGCTCAGTCTCTGAGCCTCTAGTTATCAAGTACTAAGTAAAAAAGAATCTTGAATCACAGTTCGGACCAAAATCTCTAATTTTTCCACAGGACTGATATCAATTGAATAACCTATGGATTTTTTTTTTTGAGGCACTGATTGATTAGGCGGTAACGGTCATACGGTCATAAATATGCTGAATGAGAAATACCGAATAATTATCATTAGCTCTAGTTTAAGAATCAACTGCGAAACATACACTCAATAAATAGCAGAACTAGGTGTTAGAAAATTTGATAATTTTGAAATGAAATGAGTACATATTTTGCCAAACGTATTTACAAAGAATCTTTTTTTACAATATTTTCATCTTGTTATTATACTACTGAAAGAGATGTGAATCATATTTTGTGTGAAAACTATAAAGGCAATAGGGTTAAGTGATACCAACTGTTACTGGTGGTGTTCCCAACAATGCATTTTCTCCTTTCTCCAACCTATGCAAATGAAATATCCATAAGTATATATTCGGACTGCAAACTCCTCCTGTATACAGATGACAGCACAATAATTTTTTGCTCATAAGAACCCTAACGTTATATCGAGCAAACTAGGGAAAGGGCTTGAATTTTGTAGTATTTAGCTCATTGATAACACACTTTCTTTATATCTCGGAAAATCTAATCTATTATATAAGGTCCGAAGAGAAAATTCAAAAAGTTACAAATTTTGAAGTAAACTGTAACGATCACATATAAATTCTCAACCTAAAAGAAAAAATCTTGACCTAGAAATCGATCAAAATTGGAAAGAGCACTGTAAATTCTATTATCGATAAAGTAAATTCAATACTAAAGTTTATGTATAGAAATGCGGATTAATTGTGAAAAGTAACTAGAAAACTTTGGCTCTCATCCAATATCATTTCAATTATTCTTGTTCTTTCTGGTATGCTGATGTTCCCAATAATTGAAAAATTCACTTTAAATTGGTTAAAACAAAATATTATGTTTTATCAATAATATGAGTCCTAGATCTAGTATTGGTAAATCCGAGTTGGCAAGTCTGGGCTTTTTTAAAAGTTGAAGCTAGAGTAAAACAGTTTCGATTAGGACAAGCACACAATATTTTTATAATGAATGACAAACTATTTTAAACAAAATTTTGATAGAGTTAGCGAACGGCACATACAGTTGAATCTGTCATTATGGGATCACAAAATATGTCGGAAAACACAGTATGTTGGTTAACCTTGAAAAAAAAAACTTAAAATTCCGTCTCCATCGCCCGAAAATTAGGTCGGATTTGACAGGATATCAGAATACATGTACACAGGAGTCAGAATTAAAGTTTCCACTGTATTTAGTATAAGATCAAGTAAATTAAATTTTTGCATTACATATCATTTTTACTGCCATTACATTTGGATGCGCTTCCAAACTCAATCAAAGTTATTAAAATCATGACTCTTTTAAACGAACACATCTCCTTGTTTTATTATGAAATTGACTCCCGTTTCCTTTGAAATGCTAGTACCAAGTGATGACCATTGTGAATGACAATTTTTCCGGTCGTTATTGCCTCTTGGACTTTGGCTCTTGGTAATTCTGATCGGTAATTTCTTCACAACCCCCATTTACAATTTCAGATGTATTTAACATACATATCATTCATGTATTAAATGAAATAAAGGGGACAACAGGAAACACCTACAATGGCTGAAAATTATTATTACGTGTCACGATCTGCAAGGGAACTACACAGGCAAAAAAACACAAATTAGACAAAAGACAAACGAAAACAACAATAGGAACTCGGGACATACATACATATATATCATTCATACTGTAATATTAATCGGCTCCGTGGAAATGGGATCCCTCCACGGTGGAAAATCTGGTGTGACGGTGTGTTATATGGATAAAGTAATTTCGACAGAAAACAAATGTAATATATCAACATAGTGATTTTGTACCGCATTATTTTCTTTGGCTTCCTAGTTTAGTTACCTGGCACTTCTACCGAGCCAGTACAGCTAGTTACGGACCATTTTTCCGTACGAGCCTCATGGTTACTTCAACAAAAAGAACAATAATAAAGGGTAGTTCCATTGCTTTGTTTTACAATGCATTTGTAGAGACTTTGTCTCATTTGCATTTACATCATGAAACAGATATCCCAAAAGATCGTTATCTACTATTATTCACCTAAAACAACACATAAAAAATAAAGTCAAATGAAGCTTTATCAAAAACATGTAAACAAGGACCTATCGGGAGCCGCTCATATCGTCTTTAATTTTCAGTAACTTCAATATTAAGTATCTCAAACTTAACATACTTCAGATGCGTAATATTACGAAAAACAAAAAGAAATAATCCGATATATTAAAATAAGATAAAAACATCGCATGTAACTATGTGACAAAACAAAATTAGGGACCTATCACTCTGAAAATATAGCACACAGTTATGCATCTGTAATTATTACATTTACGTTTTTTATTTTATAGGAGCACACTGGGTGAGGCAAATTCTATCCCTTATAAGGTCACAAGGAGATACATTGGAAGACAATATACAAATCCCTGTTTTTGAATGTACACCTGATCTATCAACTTTTGAAGCCCTAGCATCTCCGAGAATATTAGGTACTCATCTGACATCGAAATATTTACCAGAACATCACATTGGAAATGGAGGCAAAATAATTCATTTGATAAGGAACCCAAAAGATGTATGTGTCTCTGCATACAATTATTACCGCAAGGATCCGGTTCAACATTTGGATGTTACATGGGAAGAATTCTTCAATCTCTGGATTGATAAAAAACGTATTTTTGTTTTTATATTAGTATAAAACTGATTTTTTTGTATAGTATATATTTGAAAAGGCCTGGAATTTACGTTGACGAACTTACAAATACATTGTTTGGAACTATTTCCAACGATGTTATCTCGTGGCTTTCATGAATCGGCTAAGTTTTAAATATCATTACATTTAATTTTTTCTTTGGTGTAACTGATTTTTATGTGTAAGCAAAACAAAAAGAAAATTTGTAAAAATTTATCTTGTGCATAAATTATTGTAAAAAAATGCCAAAATTCAAAATATAACGTATTTCATTTCTTAAGATTACCATATCAACACTGAAGAGAAATCAACCAAGAAAACTGTGAATTTCTAAAGCGAATTGTCTTTGCTTGGTAACCATAACGTTATTTCAACATTCATCAAATGAGGGTAATACCAAATAACCGAACAGAACTGTCAAAAGCCGAGATCCGAACGACAAAAAGACGAAGAAGTTGCAACATGACCGGAAAAGGTATGAGGTGCAATGTCCCAAACTTGGTTCTTGTATTTCAAAAGAAACAATGTGTTAAAACGGTTGTATGGCGTGCCAAACATCCCCTTCCTTGGTGTCCGGTAGCACCTCAACAGCAATTGCTATTGAAATGTCGAACATACTATAAAGTAATGATCATCAAAGTAATAATTGGTAAAAGAATCTTTCATTAAAGTTCAGGCCGAAACTCCATTTTTTCCCACAAGGGACTTATATCTGTTTTTAAATGAACATTTTGCTTGATCGTACGAGACTTAAATTTTTGAGGCCCTGATTGATGCGGAGGTCACGTGCATACTATTCCTGAAGAGAAATTACGATAATTGGCGCTAGCTCTAGCGCAACGAAATAACTGTGAAATATACATTCCGTACGCAGGAGAAGTAGAAATATTACTTTCTTTTTGGGGGAAATTGAAAACTTTTGGAATTAAAGTTATGCCTATTGTCGTGAACTTTAATACATAAATGACCAATTTAGTCAAATTGGAGACGACAGTCGAAAAAAGGCGAAGATGTTGTAGTTTCTGTAGTTTCTCTAAATCTAGAGGATATATGCATTTAACAAAAGATGCGTTATAAATGAAAAGAATATAATGAATATATCCATAAGTGAGATTTAAGGATCTAGCATTTTTTATTTTATGCGCCTCAATGAGTCCCTTGTGAATTTTCAGTCCTGCAGAAGTATAAGAACAAGTCTGTGAGTGGAGTAGCACAGTTAGTTCCAGTTAGCATACCACCTTGCTTTTAATGAATTACACATTATTGTCACAAATAAATTTTCAATAAAAAATCAAGAATACTGCTCTCCTGTTTTTCATCATAGCAAACTTTCCTTTAAAATTGTTTTTTTTAATAAACGTTGATTTCTTCGAAAGACCTTTTTTTCTGTCACCTTTTATTTACAATTTTATTTTAAATTAGTTAAGTGAGGCATAGAGTGTGGAAAAATCAAACGTTTTAAGAGAAGGTATATAGGGAAATGCTCGAGATTTAAGAACAGAATTATACAAAAGCACAAACTTATGCCTTTCACTTTTATTTTGAGAGAATATGATCGCAGCATGATCGAAATGAATGGATTTCTTTCACTTATGCCCTTGAAAATCTGTTTGAAAACTAAGCAAGCAAAGGTAATTGTCTTTACTAGATTTGCATAATATTTCTAACCTATTTCCTACTCTACCAGTGCACCTGATCTCATCCATGGTTTTTATTGGGTCCGTGTTGTTTATCTGTGTGTGTGTGTGTGTGTGTGTGTGTGTGTTTCTTCATTATTCTTTTCTGTGCCGTACTCATGTGGTGTCTATGTAACTTTGTTGTTTCCGATGTTGCCATTGTCTTTGGATTATTCGTTCTGGATTGACGGATCGGTTCTCGCTAAGTTTTAGTTCACTAAAAGTACACACATCGGCTTTTCATTGTTATTTAGAGAAAAAATAAATTCACAGTGCATTCTAACCTGTGTTAGCGATATACTGTATGCAGCGAACATTTATTTTATAAAACATCTCTCTCAATCAAATGGTGACAAATAGAATTTTTCAGCTCATTAGATAGTTGAAGTATATATCTCTAAAATATCAAAAATTAAAAAAAAACTGTCTGATATATATTTCATATGAAAGCTAACAAAAAGTATGTTTGCACAGTTCCCTATATATTCTTTGTAAATTTTGCTGGAAAATACTGAATTTTGCCTGATTTTCAAAGCATGACAACAGGAAAAGGTGTTCGATGACATATCATATTAATTTTATTTTTTTAACAAATGGGTTAAGACCTACAATATATGTTCAAATAAAAAATTCTGTCTGATATTTTTATTAGGCTCGATCTACTTTATATACTTTCATCAAAAAGTGAAATTTGAGATAGCTATCCAAACAGATTACCTGCTCGTATTTCTTACATCCTAGTATGAAATGTACAAATGTGCTGTTTAAACTAAATCAGTTAAATTACAGTTACACTTGAGGATACAAGTCCATTGACAGAATGTTCAAAGTATTATATGAATTTTACTCTTTTTTTTGACAAAACAAAATCACATACAACTTAAGTAATTATCTGATTTTTTTTTATATTGGCCAAAAGACATGATTGAAAAAATAATAAAAATGTCTTTCAAATAGGCTCTGCAAAACTTTATTTAACTACAAAAACCGGTTTAACCCACCATTTCTCGTGAAATGGAAGTGCCAAGACAAGACCATTGCGGCAGACAACTTTCCTGTGTTTTTCACATTGCTTTGTCTTTTTGCATCGTTCACATTGGCTTTTGACAATTTTGTTTGCTTATTTTGTTATCAATTCCATTGCTGTCTTTTTGGAAAAAATTGTGATGAAATTAGGTGAAATAAGTTCTTTTTCTAAAGCTACTATACTTATATTAACTATACTGTTATTTTATTCCACCAAATCACTTGCCTTCTACTGACCTTTAATATTATTATGTCGCCCCAGACGTAGTCGGAACGACACATTATTGGTCTTGAAAAGTTTGTCCGGTCGAGTTCTCAGAGATACAGGATCAATTCATATTTGACACAAGGCTGGAAAAATATTTACATGCATTAATCACTTTTTTATTTCATAATGGCTTATATTTTCAAAATTGCTGCCAATAAATGGTTTTTTGTCCGCCGCCGCAACGCGACGGAGGGACATGGTAATGGTCTGCATCCGTGCGTCCATGTGTCCGTGTGTCACGTTTTTTATAGGCGCTAGTTTGAATTCATTCAAATTTTACAGGATCGTTAGTCATCATTAGTACTAGATCATATCGCATCGCCATTTTGATTCGTTAAATATTATGGGAGTTATGGGACTTTGATTATTTCCACATTGTTATACAATGGCAACTCTTGTGGACGCAACTCCTCAGAAACCGCTGGTCATAATTTATTCAAATTTAATAGGATTGTTAGTCACCATTACTACTAGATCATATGGCATCGCGAGTTTGATTCGTCAAATTTTGTGGGAGTTATTGGACTTTGATTATTTCCACATTGTTATAAAATGGCAGATCTTGTGGACGCAACTCCACAGAAACCGCTGGTCAGAATTCATTCAAATTTTACAGGATTGTTAGTCTACATTAATACTAGATCATATCGCATCCCCATTTTGATTTGTTGAATTTTGTGGGAGTTATGGGACTTCGATTATTTCCACATTGTTATGCAATGGAAAATCTTTTGGACACATTGTTATGCAATGGAAAATCTTTTGGACGCATCTCCTCAGAAACTGCTAGTCTGAATTCATTCTAATTTTACAGGATTGTTAGTCGCCATATGTACTAGATCATATAACATCGCCATTAAAATTCGACTAATTTTACGGGAGTTATGGGACTTTATCGACTTAATGCATACTACAACATAAGAAGACTTTGTAGACACATCTCGTCATAATCCAATTAAGGGATTTTGCTGAAATTTGGCTTGGCTGTTTGCCACCTAATGTAGTTGATCATATCCTGCCGCCATTTTGATTCGCAAAATTTTACATGAGAAAAAGGACTTTATCGACTTTACTGCAGCGGCGGGGGGCATAGCTACGAGTAGCAATCTTGTTTTTTTTATTTTATTTTATTTTTTATTTTTTTTTTTTTTTTTTGCAAAATTTCGAAAACGTATCCTCAAACACTCGTAGTCAATTATCTCTTATCTATTTGAAGGACTTTGATAAAACTTACTATATGAACATTCAGTATGATTGTTGGAGTGAATCTATCAGAAATAAAATTTCAAAATGGCCGACATTTTCAAGATGGCCGACAAATATGCAGTTGAAAATTTTCAATTTGAAAAAGAAAGGAAATGGGGTAAATGTCTAGGAGACAACATCCCATATCCAGGTTAAAACGACCCAAAACAAAGCATCTAGGGGTCACCGTACGGTCTTCAACACAGTGAGGAACCTAACACCATATAGCAAGCCCTAAATGGCCCCAAAAGTGGATAAATCAATGGAAACAAACCACATCCAATAACCCAAATATCAAGAAACTAAAATTTTATAAGAAGACACGGACAAGCCAATCACCACCATATTCCTGACTTGGGACAGGCGCAAAAATTGCGATGGGGTTAAACTCGTTTTGTTGGATCCAAACCCTCCCCTATGTGTGGTGAATGGCTAAAAAATAAATACACAAAAAGACTCACAGTAAAAATCAAACTAAAAAAAAGTCCAACTTATCAAAGAGAGTACCCTTACAATGAAGTACAGAAAACATGAAGACAAAACACACAGGTACTGTCCGGACAAATGCTCGCAGTTACTGACAGCTAGCTAAGGACATAATTTCCGTTGACTATGATATCAAGCCTTCTTACATATGAAACTTCAATTGAAATACTTCTAAACAGATTTGGTATAACAACGTCATCAGTTATGAAAGAAGAACATGATATTGTGCAGTGAATATTCTTTGCTCTCATTTATATGAATAATTTCATATTTGGTCAAAAGCCTAATTATAATGGGTTCAAGACAACTTTTGCCTTTAAAAATCAGGCTTCAAATTTTTTTAAAAAAAATCTGCTGTACATATTACACCCTGCAAGTAATCAAAATTCAAAAATCAACCTCTTGAGCTAAAGGTAAGGCTATTTATCGAGGATCTATGATCTCCACGCTTGCCTACCGGCGAGGGGGTTTTGCTCCCTGTTCGAACATCCGGGACAGAGGGGGCATATCCTCCTAAGACACCACCAACCCCACCAATCCCCCCCACCCCGACATAACATTTTAGACGCCAACCGCACGCGAAAAATACCCAATTTTTTGCCAAAGATATGATTAGTTCATTAATCCCATACTCTTTTATAGAGCCTAAAACCTTAAAAACACCTCCCTTTAGCCTTGAAAAAACGTGGGGGTAAAGCCTCAAAAGGCCTCTAAATGAAGGAAATTATCATGTGATTAACCTTTAATGAAATCTTCAGATTTGTTCATAATTGGTACAAAGTTGGACAATCATAAGGAGATGTGAGTTCAGTGACAACAATTTTCAAAATGGTTACCGTTTCCAAGATGGCTCCAAAATACTAAAAGAACAAGATGAGAGAAATATCGAATTTTCTGCCAGGGGCGACATCAGCTATGCTTGCAATTGCAAGTCTAGATATTATTTTTATTGAGGTGCCTTTTTAAGTTTTGTATTACAATAGTCCGCATGCTACGTATTCTTAATTAATTTTGATTTTGTTTTCTTGCAGTGCCTTTTGCAACGTGGTATGACTATGTAAGAGATTACGACAGATTAAGAGAGAATCACCCTGATTTAGTTCACATTGTTTATTATGAAGACATACACCAGGTACTTATTTCTGTGTAGACTAATACCTAGTATTTTTGTTAGTTTTACTATTTTATCTTTTCCACTGTGTAATAGTACTTTTTTGCAAAAATAGTAAAATATAGTACTAAACACTATGGTAAAGAAGTCTTATCAAAGTTCGATCTCTTCTGAATATCTGTTAAAATATCTTCATAGTTCTTTACAAGATGTTCATCATCATCAATGCTATATTGCTTCGAAATCAAGGCAGTTGGTGATCAAAAGGGAACACAGAAAATATACTTATTCAGTAATTATATTTATCTGACTTATATCAGTGATATTTGTACTTTATGTACTGACATTTTTCTCTTTGATCTTACTGTACTGACCTAATACCAGAAAATATCAGTCAATGACGTCAAAAATATGACGTCATGATTCTGATGACGTCACCGATAAAAACAATTATGGTAGTTTTGAATGTTTCAACAGAAAATATCTCTAGTACAGCGATGGAAACGTTCAACATTCCCAAATTAGCGCTCATCGTGTGAATCGTGTGCGTTCATCGTGTAGACCGTTTGCGTTCATCGTGTAAATCGTGTGCGCTCATCGTGTATCGTGTAACGTGTAACGTGTAACGTTCATTGCGNAGGGAACACAGAAAATATACTTATTCAGTAATTATATTTATCTGACTTATATCAGTGATATTTGTACTTTATGTACTGACATTTTTCTCTTTGATCTTACTGACTGATATTGTCAGTCCAAAAAATATCAGTCAATGACGTCAAGAATATGACGTTATGATTCTTATGACGTAACCGATAAAAACAATTATGGTAGTTTTGAATGTTTCAACAGAAAATATCTCTAGTATCACAACTCGTCCTATCGGACACGCCGCGATACGGTGATATTTTCTGTCTCGACCTTCAAAACTACCATTATTCTATATTTATCGATTTGACATTTCGTCTGCCCAATGCTTGATTTTATGTTGTTAGAAAGGCATAAGATGTAAAAATCTTCATCATTTGCACTCAAATTGTATACAATCTCGGTATTTTGTTGCATTCATATTATTGATGATAAAAAGGTGTATGGCAGTATTGAAGTATTCTAATCTTCCACTTTTTTCCTCAGTATCACCAGGATGAGATATTACGTCTTGCCAATTTCCTCAACATGCCTTGTTCAACCAAATTGGTAGACAAAATTGCAGCTGTTACGAAATTTGAAAATATGAAGCAAAGTAACGAAAAGACGATAGATGAAAACGGATTAATCGTATATCGTAAGGGTAAGTTATATGTAATCTAAGTCTTCCAAACGAAGTTTTTTTGGTAGCTTTTGTAATCTCTAGGCGTCCGTCATTTGTCGCCTGTCGTCCTATCGTAAGTGTTCCATAATTTTTTTTCTGAAACAACGGCAAATATTGAACAAAACAAGATAGGAATGATGTACGAGGGACTTTAGCAATGATAACTGTTTGCGTTTCGATCCGAGAACAAATATGACCACCATCACGGAACAATGTTTAACCTTGAATCCTGTAGGAAAAACATATTTATATCACATTAAATCAAATTTAGCAAGGCAGTTAGTAGGAGCATAGTTTAGCATTGGACCCTATGGAAAACATCAATTTCATCATCTGCTCTGAAACTATTAAACTTTTAAACGAAACACTACACAACAGGTCATTCACCAAGAAAGGCCATTTCGTGCCGATTCGACAAAAACATGGCCGCCAGTGCAGACATAGTTTAACATTAGCCCTATGGGAATATCATTTTTTGATAAGTTCCTCTAAAACACATGAAGCAAATTCAGCAAAACTTTTAAGAACGATGTATGGAAGGTTTTTTAAAAATATTGCTCATTTTGTTTCGATCCAACTGAAAACATGTGAACAATATTCTAATACTATCATTTTCATCATCTGCTACGAAACTAAAGAAGCAAATTTAACTAAACTCTACTTGAATAAAGTTAGGTAGGTCCTGCACTAAGATGTTCATTGCCTACTGATTGTACAAAAATCTTTCCACCAGCGCAAAACATAGTTTATCATTGAACCCTATTGGAAAAACATCATTTTCATTTTCTGCACTTCAACTATTGAAGCAAAATTATTATACTGTACTGTAAATTATTTAAAAAGATTACTCACTTCGTTCCGATTCGACAAGAAAAATGGCTTTCATTGCAATACATAGTTTAACATTGGCAGTATGGAAAAATCATATTCTGATCATCTCTTTAGAAACCCCTTACCAATGTGTAGAGGCATGCATATAAAAGGTGTTTTAAGATAATTTCTCGTTTCATTTTAATTTTATAAAAACATCCATGGGAAAATTCCATTTTAATCACCTGCTCTTGACCTTCTATATCAAATTCCATCAAACTTGAAAGAAATGCTGGAATCGAGCTGCATACTGATGCTGTAAAAAACTAGATTACGTTTGGATTTGAGCAATGTCGGGATGAAGCTTTCGAATAATTCTAATATTTGACATACTGGAGGTAAAGCTTAATAAATTACATGTTTGGTATGATATAAACGGAGATAGCTGCAGAATTTTCAATGCTGAAAAGTTTGTTATATATCTGCATCTTGTACCATACATCAAATAATTGTACAATTTGATATCAACGCACTTTTTGGGGGTACGTTTAACTCAAAAATTAAATAAAATGAAAAGTGATAATTTTAAGATGAGACATTTAAACTGACTTGACAGAGAGAAGGAATCAAGCCAAAAACAAAATCTTAGATTTGAAATATTATTTATTATAAAGTTGATATACTGAACATTGGAGACTATACTTTGGGGTCATCATCAATAGCAATAATAAATAATACCTTTTTTTCGAATTTGTTGATAAGGCATGTTGAGCTATAGGTTGACATTTTCGTCAAACAACAAAACGGAAATTTAAGAGGAAACAATTCTTCTACGACTGATGTTTTGCTTTCATCATTTTATATGAACTTATTTAGAGACAAATCCCTGCCCGAATTTTTTTTTTGAAATTGTGATTTATAATGTTTTGTTTCTAAATGTACAATTTATAAAGGAACCCTGCCAAGTTCTTAAAGTTGGTATGAAATGGTACTTCAATTTCGTCAAAAGCCAAAAATTTCTATCTCAAAAGCTACTGAGCCTGTGTTGTGTTCTATCTCCGATACTATTGTCACTCAAAAAGTTTTTTGGTCGTATTCAGGATTTGACTGTTAGCTTCCATCTGTCTACATGTGATATAAAGATGGACATATTTCAATAGGTCTCGAGTTATTACTGGATTGCCAAGTAGAGTATTTGACATTATACCGGACTTATCACTTACACAATGACAGGTGTCATATATGAAGCAGGTCAGGCTTACCTTTCCTGAGCACCGGATGACACCGTACATCAAGATTTCAACTTTATCCGATTTTAACGAAAATTGATTTCTAGGTAGATTTTAAGGTTCAAGTAAGGTAAGGTGGAATCATCGAACTGGTTGTTTTGAGTTATATTTACTATTGATCGCAATTGCAAATCTAGTTAGATTTATTTTATTTTATTTTTATCTTCTTATTCCGCCCAAAAATTTTGTCTGACCATTTTCTGAGAGTCCAGTTTTTATTTACCCTATTCTTAAAAGTGCAATAATTAAGGTCTTGTTATTTCTTAAAATAACAACCTTTGCAATGGAAGCGGGAAAAGGGCGGAAAAAATCAAAATGCAATGTCAAAATCGTTGTCTTCTATGTATTAAACTGGTTTCTAGCCGAATTGTGATTTCGGAGTTGATTTAGGGGACTTTTGTATCAGCACCCTGGTACATTAATATTTTTTTATATGTCGGTTGGAAATTTTGTCCCGACGGAGACTTATGGTACGATCTTGATTAAGTGAGGACCGAGCCGCTACGATGACAGAACTCATCAAAAGGTACAATTTAACCTTAAAACTTTTGAATATTTATTCTAACGAAACCCTAAAATGAAAAATATGAAAGTTAAGGTGCTCAAAATTCGATGAAATTTTACAGCAAAATTGTCAAGCATATGAAAATATTTATGTTTGGTGTAAGGTTTTGAAAATAGTGTCCGTTGCCATGGAGACGAGAGGAGGTGGAAATTTCGCGGAATGGGTTAAACTTGACAGAAATGATACCTAGCGTCATGTGAAGGAAGATCTCCTAGAGTCCTGAAATCAGTTTCATTAATAGTTTGTAAACTCTTGTTTTAGCATCCTGATAAATTCAAAAATTTAAAGTAATGCATCAAACTAAAAGATGAAAAAAACAAATTAATTCATTTAAATCAGACAAAAATTGGACTTAATATTTAATGCAATTTTTTAAATTTATCTTGTTTAACGAAACTTTAACATATTGATCAATTGATCATTAAATGTTCTAAATCACAAATCAGAAAAGGTGTCATAACGTAGGCCATAGATGTTTTTTTTAGCAAAACTCGTTTGCCTTCCATGTCAATGTGCAATATGTTGTATTTAAAATACGTTATAGATCAAATGATTAAACATCGATTCAAAAATTGAAACATACATTGTTGCATAATAAACAAATTTGTTAAAACGGAAAAAGGTAAACACAAAATTAAGCAAAACAATTATTACTTCTCAACTATTTAGGCCCTGGGTCATTTTTTATTCAAAAATTGGTTTTATTGTTAGTTGTTCTAAACAGTCGTAAACAATATTTCATTTCATTTTAGCGTATTATTTTATCAATATCAAAACTGTATCGCACAAAGCCTTGCGCAAACGTGGGTAATTACAAAATTACCGAACGAAATTGTCTATGAGGCAAAAAGACAAAGTAGAAGGAAACAACATCAAAATTGTCGAAATCAAAATTAACAAAATGTAAATAAAAATAACATCTGTATATATGGAATATAGGACATTTTGTTTTTGATACAGACTTTATCACGGCCAGTATCAAGTGAGCCCGCTAGGGCGAGCTTGATGCGTGACGCCTTGATAAAGTCCGTATCAAAAACAAAATTTCCTATATTTCTTTTATCGGTCATTCACAAATTGATAAAAAATCTCTAAAATTAATTGAAATTAACTGAAATTTCTATTTGAGCAAAGTTAATCTATTGTTTATTGCAATGATTTAAATGCATTCAATTCAACGTCTTACGCGTATGAACACGACAAATAGTACAAAACATGACGTCAGCTTAGCAACCCGCACTTGATGCCTTCAAAGTGACCTAATAATTTCGTGATAATGTCCAATTCGGTGATACTGGGATTATCAGTCTCTGTAGATCAAAGGAAATTCATATAAATTACCGATAAAGTTTTATTATTGGACATGGAAACTCTCGCTGTCATATTGTTTTTAACCTGTTTGTCTTTCGTGTGTTTCCAACTTCTTGGTTGTTAAACATTTAAATTATGATGTAAAATTTTCAAAACACTGAATTTTTTTTTTGTCACTTTTAAAGACTGAGTGTAAACCGCTGACGCTTCAATATCTTACTTTTCATACCTACTCTATGCTAAATTTGATGAATTTTGTATTTCGCAACATATCAAACTCCTTCGCAAGGATATAATGAAGTGAAATTTTCAAAACACTTAACTTTTTTGACATTTTTAAAGAGTTAGTATTAACCACAGGCTAAAAATTTTACTTTTCATATCTTTTTAATGCTAATATTCATCAAGTTTTTGCTTCGCGGTTTATAAAACTCCTTCCAAAGGATATTATGGTGTAAAATTTTCAATACACTTAATTGTTTTTGTCATTTCTAAAGACTGAGTTTAAACTGCTGATTAAAAATCTTACTTTTCATACCTATTCTATGTTAAAATTGATGAGTTTTTTTATTTCGCAACATATCACACTCCTTCGCAAAGATATAATGATGTAAAATTTTCAAAACCTTTACTTTTTATAACATTTTTAAAGAGTTGGTTTAAACCGCAGACTAAAAGTTTTTCTTTTCTAATTTTTTTAATGCTAAAATTTATGAAGTTTTTGATTCCCAAATTATAAAACTTCTTCGATAGGATATTATGGAGTAAAATTGTCAAAACACTGAATTGTTTTTGTCATTTTTAAGACTGAGATTAAACGACTGATTAAAAGTCTAACTTTTCTACCCACTCTATGTTAAATTTGATGATTTTTTTTTATTTCGCAACATATAAAACTCTTTCGAGAGGATATCATGAAGTAAATTTTCAAAACACTTTATTGTTTTTGTTATTTTTAAAGAGTAAGTTTAAGCCGTAAACTTAAAGTTATACTTTTCATACCTTTGAAATGCCAACATATCACGTCTTGCTTGTGTTTTTAAGACACTTAAAATATTCCAGAATAGGGTTTTCTGTTTTTATCAATAAGTTTTCAAAATACTACAAAGTAAGCATTTGTAAAATTATGAAATGAAGTAGCATTTCTTTCAAGTATATATCGTTAGGATTGATATATCTTTCTCCTTTTTCATACATTCTTTGTATGTACTATTATATGTTTTTCAAGGTATTATTGGAGATTGGAAAAATTGGTTCACTGTGTCACAGAACGGTAGATTTGATCAGCAATTTTATGAAGGGATGAAGGACACACCATACAGATTTAAGTTAGAACAGTACTTGTAGTACACAACAGTAAATCAAATTTGAAAGGTGCAAATTTCATAATTTATTAACCAAAAACATTCTGTTATCGTTAAAAGATCCATAGTGACAATTTTTGAATACTTTAACATCAAAACAAGTGTAATGACTCTAAATTTTAGATTATAAATTTCGTACTAAAGCAAGTTTATCTCTTGTATACGTTTAAAGATGTCAAATGACAAACAATCAAGTAACCGTTAAAAGTCAATAAAAGAACGTTCCCTTAGCTTTCAAAATGGCGCATAAAATTTAGCTAGTTGTACTGAATTTCCGGTGCTGTCCATTCAAAATATAAATGAAAAATTTTAAGTTTGGGTCCGAACTCTGATTCTTTTGTTACTTAGTACTGGGATGATCATTTTTTTTTTAATGTTTACGACCTTTCAATATCAATTGCTGTTGAGTTACTGCCGGACACTACCGCAATGGAAGGGCCTGGCATACCATAAAACCGGTTAAACCCACTATATCTTTTGAGATGCCTGTACCAAGTCAGCACCATTTCGGTCGACATATTTTTCTGGTGGTTTCCACTACATTTGTCTTTTTGTCTCAATGACTTCGGCTGGTAACAACTTTGTTCATTAATTTTTTAATTACCGCCATTCACATTCGATCACGTTCTTTTTAATTTTTGGGATTATTTGACTTTGATGACAAATTTCACCTTGCAAACACGAAATAAAGCAAACAATTATTCTAAATACTGTCGTTTTCTGGGTCTTATTGCCGATTTGCGGGCAAATCGGCAGCTAAGAATTGGAAGCATTTCCTGTGTCTGGCTTATTTTGTTTCTTTCAAGGGCTATAGTTAAGTACTTGCTAGCAAACGTTTTTAAGATATAGTTACATGAAAGGTCTTACTAACAACTGGCTAGCAATATGCGACCTTAAGATATAGTTACATAAAAGGTCTTACTAACAACTGGCTAGCAATATGCGACCTTACATATGATGTTTGCATCGCCATGTACTTTTTAATTTTAACATGTGAATGCAACGTATGTTTCGTGATATTGGGATTTACTACGTGGGTTTACTACCATTCAGCAGTACATGTAAGTGTAACCAAATAAATACGCGATGCCACACATTTAGGATTGTCAACATGAACAGAATATGGTGTGTGGTTGTAAACTTATTCATTAGAAGCGATTGTCAACATGAACAGAATATGGTGTGTGTTTTTAACCTGTGCCGAATTGGGGTTCACTACCATTCAGCAGCACATATGTAAGTGTAAACAAATAAATACGCGATGCAACACATTGTTATTCATTAGGAGCGATTTTCAACATGAACAGAAAATGGTGTGTGTTTTTTACCTGTGCCGAAAAAGACCTGGGAAAAGTGGACGATTCTTTTTTTTACTACAGGTAAAAAATTGTTTTACATTCTTTTTCATTAAAGACTTGACCCATTTGGCACTAGGGTTTACAGGTTATAAATACATGCAATTTATAATATAAAGATAACAAATAAAATATAATACGATATGATATAATCTATTTCATTTAATGATAATGATAAATGAAAGAAATTAAATTATTCACATGACAACATAAAATATGTGAAAAAGATTGTGCACAAATCCTTGGACGAAGCAGTTTTAGATAAATTACAATCTATAAAATGACCAGTTTCATCTATTGGCAGATTTTTCGATACTTAATACAACCCTTCCACATAATATGATTAAATCAAAATTTGTACAACTTATTTAATGTTTTTATTAATTTCCCGGTCTTCAGTTCATTTGCTGTTATTTAAAACAAGCAAGGATTTTTCTCCTAATTACTTACAACAACCATTGCTCCTAGACATGTGGCGATATGATTACAGGCCTCTCGCTGATACTGCCGATGTATACTGAATCTCTTGATTGACAACATTTATGTTCTGATACAAACGGAATATGTAAGAGAAAAAAAAACTACACAATGGAACTGTACCGAACTTTGATTAACCTACTTCAATTTTCAATGATAACAGAAGATACATTGACGATATCCTTACTTTTGACAATCCCCAGGTTTTAGATTATGTCCACATTATTTACCTACAATAACTGAAACTTAATAAAGCAAACAATTATTCTAAATACTGTCGTTTTCTGGGTCTTATTGCCGATTTGCCGTCAAATCGGCAGCTAAGAATTGGAAGCATTTCCTGTGTCTGGCTTATTTTGTTTCTTTCAAGGGCTATAGTTAAGTACTTGCTAGCAAACGTTTTTAAGATATAGTTACATGAAAGGTCTTACTAACAACTGGCAAGCAATATGCGACCTTAAGATATAGTTACATAAAAGGTCTTACTAGCAATATGCGACCTTACATATGATGTTTGCATTGCCATGTACTTTTTAATTTTAACGTGTAAATGCAACCTATTTTTTCGTGATATTGGGGTTTACTACGTGGGTTTACTACCATTCAGCAGTACATGTAAGTGTAAACAAATAAATACGCGATGCCACACATTTAGGATTGTCAACATGAACAGAATATGGCGTGTGGTTTTAAACTTATTCATTAGAAGCGATTGTCAACATGAACAGAATATGGTGTGTGTTTTTAACCTGTGCCGAATTGGGGTTCACTACCATTCAGCAGCACATATGTAAGTGTAATCAAATAAATACGCGATGCAACACATTGTTATTCATTAGGAGCGATTTTCAACATGAACAGAATATGGTGTGTGTTTTTTACATGTGCCGAAAAAGACCCGGGAAAAGTGGACGATTCTTTTTTTTTTTACTACAGGTAAAAAATTGTTTTACATTCTTTTTCATTAAAGACTTTACCCATTTGGCACGAGGGTTTACAGGTTATTAATACATGCAAATTATAATATAAAGATAACAAATAAAATATAATACGATATGATATAATCTATTTCATTTAATGATAATGATAAATGAAAGAAATTAAATTATTCACATGACAACATAAAATATGTGAAAAAGAATGTGCACAAATCTTTGGACGAAGCCTAGCGCAGGGGCATGCGCAACTCTAGTTTTTACCTGCGTTCAAGCATAGACAAAATTACAAGCTTCTTATCCATCATTTTGCATCATTAATCAAAAGTAACATTCGCTTTCTTCATAAAAACTACAAATTACCACCAATCTGTTGGACAAAATAAAACAAAACATTTTTAATATTTCAGTTGTTAGCTCTCCTGGCCTAATGGGCCATGTCAGCTTTTGCCATCATTATGCGTCCATGGTATGTCTTGTCTGTCCTTCAACAATTTCAAAAACTACTGAACAAAATGAACCGAAATAAGCTTGAATCATCACCAAGGTATAGCTTTTCAAAATTGTGTTTCATTAGATAGTAGAACAAACCTCAAATAGATGGTTCAGTGAACTGTGTCGGGCTGGCATGTAACCATATAGATCTTGCTATAGACCAAATATAAAATGTAACCATTCCACTGCCAGAATGCTCATAATAATTAATTTAATGCTGAAAATCGGCAAGCTTTTTTTGGAAAGCTTATACTTGGTATCATCATTGACTCTGGTAAAACAAAAACTAAAATTTATGATAAAGTAGATGATTTCGATTTCTATGTTACTTATTTCCCTTTTTTGAAGGCGACGTTCCTCTACCTCCATCTTACGGCATATAAACATCCCAACTGGTTCGATTAGCATGCTACTCTCGACAATTTTAATCAGCGTAACCTCTTCACCAACATCTAATTTCATAAATATTGAATACTTTTAAGAAGTTTGACAAAAAATTAAAACATTTGTAATGGCTAAATACCGAAGTATGACGTGACTTGGAGTATTCTACTGTCAATGTTTGCAAACAGTTCATTACAAAAGGCATTTCTCATCTTCAATTGTATGGAAATGTTGTTGAAAAAAATACCAGAAACTATTAAAAAAAACAATAAAATTGGGACCGAGTTCCTTTCGTTATTTATAGTTGTCTGCTCTGTTATGTGTTTTTCTAGTGCAATTTTTCTTCCAGATTTTATCTGAAGTCTTTTCAAAGAAAAGAGAAAAATATTTTGAGTATACTAAGCCTACATTGGTTTCAGGAAACACTCACGACCACATTGCAATTGAATCAAGAGATTAATATCAAAGTATACTTGCTCACGTATATCGAATAGAATGTTTAGTTAAGGTACCTGCTTAATGATAAATAATATTCCCTTATTTTCAATAGATCTGTATTTTTATAACATGAATTGAAATCTTTAGATGAAGATGTGTGTTTATTGTTTTGATTTCACATTTTTAAAGATCGGAAAATTATAAAGACGAGATAACAGTAAACACCTACAATGGCCGAAAATTACAATCACAAGCCACAAACCACAAAAGAACTGCACTACAAAAATACAACATAGACTACAGACAAACATAAATAAATATAGGAACTCAGGATAGCCGGACTTGGTACCGGCACTAGCCAAAGCTAGCAGTAGGGTTAAACCGGTTTATGGGTACCCAGACTTCTACCTCTAGTTGCCTCTTTACTGTAAGATGGTGTATTTTGATTTTATGCCATTCCCATGTATTTTAACTTCCAGGAAAATATATTTACTGAAGTTACTCCATTGGAATCTTAATAAAAGGATCTTCAGTTCTTGTAAACAATATACTGTGCTGCTGAGTCTCAGTCATTTGAAATTAACCACAACAGTCTGATGTATACAATGTTAGCCAATGACCATTTAATACCTATTACTTTTTCTATTAGCACTGATATAATTCATTAAACTCAAATGAAAACATATAGAGTCAACACTTTTTAATAATATACTACTCAACAAAGAAACGATTCACAGATTTTACCAAAAATAATATTTTACTTTCTAGCAGAAACCATAACTCGTACATAAAATGTGTTTTTTTTTCACGATGCCCAAAACTGTCTCTTACATTTTTTGAACCATCTCCGGTCACGGTCAAGGTCATTATCCGGAATTTCTGTTTTTAGACGTAAAAAGTGAGTATGTCTACATATTCTTTTTACCAGACCATCACATTTTCGAACCGACTGAGTTCCAACCTCTGTTGCTTGGTCAATCATGATTCCCACAGGCCTATTTTCCGTTTTCAAATGCCGTTCTTATAAGTGTAAAACGCGCGTTACAGCATCTTTTAGTCGCGACGCCTCACGGGACCTACTGTCACGTGATTTATCATTTGACGAGCATGTTTGCTTTGGATCAATCAATTTTCTTAGGCTTGTTCTTCTTTTCACATATCAATGAATTGCTAGGAGAAAATAATAAGATCGACGGTCTGACCGCGCTAAGTCATCGTCCACGTTGATGTTGGACTGAACGCGGCATCGAAATGAAAAATTGCTTTCATTTTTTAAAATTGCAAATTGTTAACCTGATAAAATGTCCCAATTATTAACATAAAACACTTTAAATCATCCATCAGGTAACGGTGAAATCGATCATGGGGCGAACAACTACCATTCCATTCAAGAGCCTTTGTTCGATACAGTGACTTCCTTGATAGAGCCCGGTTGCTCACAAATAGGCTACTTCAACAAGGGTATGTTACTCAAAACTTGAAGTCATCCCTCTAGAAGTTTTACGGTCGACATCACCATCTTGTGGACCGCTATGGGATATCTCTTTCCCAGATGACAACAGATCTTTCCCTCTAAAGCTTAATTGTTGTTTCCTCTACCGGATTTGACATGTTCAACACGGTGGGTCTCTTATAAGAAGCAGGAGATGCTAACTCTACCGGTGCACCTGATCTCACCCATGGTTTTTGTTGGGTCCGTGTTGTTCATCTTTGTGTGTGTGTGTCTTCATTTTTCTTATTTGTGACGTACCCATGTTGTGTCACTTTTTTTTTTCTTTTTTGTTTCTGATGTTGCCATTGCCCTTGGATTGTTCGTTTTGGATTGACGGTTCGGTTCTCACTTTCTTTCATCGTATCCGTTGATTTAAAAATGGAGTAAACACATGCGTTTTGGCGTTAAATACATGAATGCACTAAAATGAAAACTTTAAAATGCAAAATACAAATATTGACTAATTCAGCTGTCTAGCGTTTCTTTTATTAAGTAGTATACTTTAAACATAATTTTTTCATTGGTTTTAAAGTTACCATATTACCTTTTCGATGTAGCCTGTATAGCTCAATTGACGGAGGAAATTTTCATCTGACAGAACAATTGAAATGCACAACAGCAATGTCTTAGATATTTTATACAGGGTTTAGTTAATAAATTTATTTTAGATTTTTTGGAACTAAATATCCTCGAACTAACATTTAAATCTGTCGCCAAAAATCCAAGATATTCTATCTATTTTCAAACCAGATCTATCTCAAAAGTAGTGCATTTTACTTGTTTTCTTTTTCAGATAGAGTAAAAATAATGCAGCTACCTGTAAAGCTGTTAACCTTAAAAAAACATGACTCACAAAACAAAATTCGGTAGATGTCATTGGTGCTCGATTTGAACTCCTATTTTGACAATTTTTTTTTATTTTTGATTACAATTTTATTTTACCCTGATGCTGTTCACTGGAGTTAATTTCTTGAAACTCATTTAGAGTTTAATCAAATTTCCCGTTCATTATGCAACTCGGGTATTTTGTATTTTTAAACCAATGGATGATGACAGTGTTGTTGGACCCCGAGGGTTTTCATCAGCCCTGTAGCCAGAGGCTTTTCTAACGGGAAAATTTCACCTTGCGTTTGATAGAAATTTCCTTTATCTATTAAAATTCTCACCCCTTAAAGATAATGAGGCTTCATTCCATGTATTGCTCTCTGTGGTTATCCTTTGTACTTTATTTGGCTTGATATATTGGTAATTGGTATTATTTTCTATTTTTTGGATTATCGCTTTTCGTATTATTTGATTCTAATTCTGATAATAACAGGTTATTCCTTGAAATACGTGTACAGTATATTGATATTTACTGTTTACGCAACTTCGATTTGTATTTTTTTTATGGCCAAATTTGGAAAAAGTAGACGTCCATACTTTAAAAGAAATCTACCTAAGTGAGCAAGGAGACTCTTTTGATTATTTTCCTCTCCTTTGATACCTCATTTGTCGTGATCATTACTAATAAGAAAGTGGTGAATTCAGAAATTAAACAGTTTCTTCAAAGGACTGTTGTCCTGCCTTAACAGGACAAGATTATAAGATCCCATGCTTAAAGCTATTGATTTTCATAAATCAAATATTAAAAGAGTTAAACATTAACTGTTCAAGCTTCGACGAGACTTTTACGTTTATCGTTTTGACAGTAGAATAATGGTCACCAACGACTTTAAAATGTCATCTCTTTAATAAAGATTATAAGCCGGAAACATTGCCATAAAACGTATGAACAAACATTGCATGAATATGGAGTAAATGCACATGAGATAAAGTCTCTATTAATACAGGGTAGAACCAAGCAAAGGAACAACGCTTTTATTGTTGTTTTTTTTTTTTATCTTTTAGTCACCATCAGTTCTTTAACAATTGAATTTGCTAATTCCTCATAATAAGTTCAAGACGGTCGTTAGCACCGGTTTGAGTGTAATGCTTTGCTAAATGTCGTTCGACGCTACATCCGCGTCTTTTCTGGTCATTTATGCGGGATCGTAAATAATCATAAAGTAAACTGGTAAAGTGCTCTTACAGTCACTGTCATCTGTTGCCATACAAAAGCACTAGTGTCTCAAGTTAGTGTACGATCACGACATATTGAAAAGGCACAGAGCACTCATCAAGTCGATTCTAAGAAAACTTGGCATTATAGATAGTAAGGGGCACTATGAACAGGAAGTCAGAATAACCTTTTGAGACAACAAAAGTTTTATTAAATAACATAACTTTAAAGTATGATAGTATATCCATATGAGAAATTATCTCAGGAACAAGTACACCACAACTGAATTATATATATGGCATATAAATCTTTAAATTCTTCTTTTACCAAGTTAAAATACGTAAACAATTCAGCAAAACATTTTTTTCTATATTTGAACAGATGTATGAATTTTTATGTCATTCAATAGTCATTCAAAAGTCATGCAATATTTTGTTCGGGCAGAGATGGTTCTTGATAAATACTTTTTCGATCAATTTCAACAAAAAACTTGACAAAAAATCAATTTTGCAAAAAATTTCATTTCCAGAAAAAATAATGATATGACGTACAAATCTACAAAACACATGCATCTTTAGGGATATTTATAGTATAACTAATAACTAAATACCGAAGTTACTGTGAATTTATTTTCTACATATGCGCATTTCGACAACTTATGTCTCTTCAGTGCAGATAAAATCTAAACGTTTGGTCATTTGTAACCACTGGGTCGATGCCACTGCTGGTGGACTGTTAGTCCCCGAGGGTATTCACCAGCCCAGTAGTCAGTACTTCGGTGCTGACCCGAAAGCCGATTTTATTTGGAAATATACAATATCTAAATTTTTGTAAATTCTGTTTAAAACTAAGGAGTATCTCCCTCATGCAAAGCTCTGTCCTTAGCTGATTTTGGCTTGACATTTAGATCTTTTTGGTTATTTGTTCTCTATCAGTTTTTATACATCTTTGAGTTTATGATCTTCCAAACGTTTAGATTTTATCTGCACTGATGAGACATAAGTTGTCGAAATGCGCATATGCAGAATTTAAAATTCACAGTAATTTCGGTATTTAGTCATTTGGAAGACCATAATATCAAAGATGTTAAAAAACTGGTAGAGAACAAATAACCAATATGATCTAAATGTAAAGCCAAAAATCAGCTAAAGACAGAGCTGCAACAATAAGGATTTCTATGTTATGCCATGAAATATAAATGTCAACCAAAAGTAGAATTTTGAATAAATTTAGTTCAAAAATGCAACAATAGTACTATTTATAGTATGTCATATATAGTAAATATCAACTCAAACTCAAATTTTGTGCAATTTACCTAAAACAGGAACAAAAACTAATACTAATAGTATACCATAAAATATAAATGCCAACTTAAACTCCAATTTGGTACATGTTTATCTTAAAAATGCCACAATATGGATATCTATAGTATGCTATATAAGATAAATACCAACTACAATTCAAAATTTTACATAAGATACGTCAAAAGGAATATCTTCAGTATGCCAAAGAATGTAAATACCAAGTACAACTCATATTTTGAGCAAATTTAAAGAAAACATACAACAATAGGGATGTCTATAATAGGTAAATGAAAGGGTTTGGAGTAAATGCGTATGGGACAAAGTCTCTACAAATACATGGTTAAAAAAAGCCAAGCAGCAACGCTTTTATTGTTGTATTCTTTATAATTCTTTACAATTCTTAGTATTAATCATGATTTTTGCTGTATACGCAAAGCAGAATTAAAACTCGTATCATCTTCGAAATAATGTATATATAAAGATGTTTTTGCTGTACTTAATAAATACCAAAGAACAATTACAATGTATTTGAGACTGCGTGAATGCTGTTAAGGTGTAAAAGTGTATTTGTATGGTGTAGTGATGTAATAACAAAAATACTTTGAAATGGTGTATGGTTTATGGTGTAATGATGAGTGGCGTGTGGTGTATGGTGAATGGTATAATGATGTGAATGTTTATATTTTACCTTACTGATCTGATGCTGCTTATTCTATTTTAATAAACTCTTAATGATCTTATACAGCATCCACGTGGTGAGATCACACATATATGTATATTTTGATGACTGATTCAAGTAAAAGTTATTGCAAACATTACTTTGCTTATAGGTCGATGAACTGTTGTTTACATTAAGACATTTTTGTTTTGACGACGAATGTAAAAGGTGTGAACTAAAGAAATATTGCAATCTGTTTTGAAAACAATATAATAGAAAAAGGTCACCTGTGTATAAGTGTCTTTGCATGAGGTTTAACATCGATTTCAGCAGTATTTCAGCTATATTGTGATGGTTAACTTTAGTGGTGGAGGAATCCGGAGTACCTGCTGAAAACCACCAACCTTATGCAAGTAACTGATATAACTTATTATTAAGAGTTGCAAGTTTTTTATGATTTACAAAGCTGGCTGATGGGCTACAGTGATTGGAATATAAATTAATTATATTCATAAATCTCCAAAAAATGCCATATTGTATAAATATGGTTGAGAAACTTCAACAATTCCGGGAAGATTCAAATCACTAAATACAGAGGTTACTGTGAATTTAATTTCTGCATAAGCGCATTTCGACAACTTATGTATCTTCTGTGCAGATAAAATCCACACGTTTGGAAGACCATAAACTCAAAGACGTTTGAAAACTGATAGAGAACAAATAACCAATATGATTTAAATGAAAAGCCAAAATCAGATAAGGACAGAGCTTTCAACATAAGGTTATTTAAAAATAAATAATGAATATTTTAATATTTATTAAACAAAATTAAGAAAACATAGTCAGGCATAAAAGGATATTTAAACCGATACCTTATTGCCTCTCAATCATTCTTGTCTTTTCGTTTGTTCGTTAACTTGCTTGCTCGGTTGCTTACAAATAGGCTACTTAAGCAAGGGTATGTTGCCCATAACTTGAGGTCATCACTACAGAAGTTTTACCGTCGACATTATGATCTTGTGGACCGCTATGAGATATCTGTTTCCCAGATGACAACAGATCTTTCTCTTTGCCACTAAAGTTTGATTTTCCTCTACCGGATTTGACGTTACGACCGGAGTTGAACTGTTCAACACGGCGGGTGTCTTATAAGCAGGAAATGCTTACTCTACCGGTGCACCTGATCTCACCCATGGTTTTTATTGGGTCCGTGTTGTTCATTTTTGTATATGTGCGTGTCTTCATTTTCTTTTCTGTGCCGTGCTCATGTTATGTCTTCGTTTCTTCGTTTTTCCGACGTTGCCATTGTCCTTGGATTGTTCTTTTCAGACTGACGGTTCGGTTCTCACTAATTTAATGCACGATTAAGACTTATCTTGTGCTATATCGTTGCGGTCAGTTTTAGTGGTTGAGGAAGCCGGAAAACTATAGAGAACAAGTGACCTTGAGCAGGTATCTGACATATCTTATCTCATATGAATGCAAGTTGTGAAACTTTTTATACTGCAAACTCGCAACACATAGTTTATAGGCTTTAGTGAATGAAGATGGTGTTTTAAGTTGTTTTAAAGCATTTTAAGGTGGCACAACAGACTGATCCTAATAATATTAGCCATGAACACATTATCCATTTTAAAAACTATTTATTTTTCTAAGACAGGCATAGTGACATATGGGATCTCAAATGTTAGCAAATAGAATACATCACTTCTCAATGATACTCTTAAAAAAACTTTTGTGTGTTTTAAAATTCGAATTGGTGTATTCTAAAGAAATTTTATAGCATTTACTTTTCTTTTCTTTTCTTTCATTTTATTTTTATTCTTTATTAATTAATTTTTTAAAGTAGCCTTTACAGCCTTACAAATGAAAATGAAAACTTTTAATTAAACCTGAAAAAACAAAATGAAGGCAAAAATCCTTGATATTTGGAGGAATGGTTATAATAGATCTGATTGGAAAATCAGAAGAGGTTTTTAGTTTACCTTTAGAAAGTCACACGCACTTCACTGTGATATTTCTATTACTGTCACAAATAATGGTCACCTGTCCCCTTCTTTTCTCTAGAAAGGGGTTGAGACCCTTTAACCCTTTATAACGAAGGAAATACGGGGATACCATTAAGGCTCAAAGGTTTCTTGAAATATATTCTAATTAATTATTCCAAACTTTTGTAAATTTCCTGAAAATGTCAAAAATTGATAGTGTTAGACATTTTTGCATCCAATCTTAAATTTTGGCAAGCATTATTCTTTTTAATTTATTATATTTTTTTAGGATTTGTTTCAATTAGAACAAACATTTTCAAAAAATACTCGATTCAATTATGGCATATTTCCTGAAAGTGTGAAAGACTACTTTTTTTCATTTATTCATTTTTTTATTTTTTTCTTAGAACCCATACTGTTAGGACTTGTGTCCAATAGTTCAACCTAACTTTTGTCTCGATAAGGGCAATAATTTTGAGCAATTGAATTTCAAAAATACTCTATTCCAATTTTGATAATTTTCTGAAAGTATCAAAGACCACTTATTTTTGGAATTCTACCTAGCAACCATGCTTGTTTTGATATTGGATTTCCTGAAATTGTCAAAGACAACTTATTTTTGGAATTCTACATAGTTTGAATAAGTTTTAATTAGAACAGTTATCTTCACTAATTCTATCTTTTTTTATATTTCTTGAATGTCTCAAAAACCACACATATATTTTTGAATTTTTTAATTTTAGTATCAAAAATTTGACCGCCGTGCGCGGTCCCGGCTTATGAATAGGCCCGCAGCATCCTCTGAGCTTGGAGTATGAGTCTTCCTAACAGAGGACCCCGAGGGAACCCCGGGATATAGAAATAGGACCTAGTATCTCCGGCTTGCGGGATGTGACCCCTCCTAAACGGAGGCTGACCCCGAGGGTCACGGGATATAGAAATAGGACCCATTCCGTGGTTATGTGGAATGAATAAATACACAACCCATCGTTCGGATGGGATGTAAACTCAGGTCCAAGTGCCACGCTTCCTGCACGTTAAAGAACCCTTGTAGCAAGCTCTTTTTGGGGTGGTCCGTAGGTGATCGGCTACAAGGCTAAATTCCCCGCCCTTGACGATTTCACCCTACTTTTCCAGAGGAAGTCAGAATTTCCCGTCCCATGGCCCTTTCCATACCCAAAAGTGATTATTTATTAACAAACTTGTTCTCGTCTTGATATAGCTGAAAAATTGCTGAGTAGACGTTAAACAAAATTCAATCAATCAATCAATCAAAAATTTGATATTTAAAATGTTAAGAATACTGTACAGCTCACATGGAAAACGCAAAATCCTTGTTGTCATCACGGACAAATTTTGCCAAACGTGGAATTCCACCGCGATCTTGAACGTGGACAACCTAATTGAGATCGTGGACAAAATATTTACCTGTGTGGACCCCTCATGACATCGTGTTGAACGTGGAATCATCGCGGGTCAGCATCTAGAAATCATTGTGTTGTCGTGAAAAATATAATTGAAAATATTCGGCTTAATGTCAACAAGTGACCATTTTCCCCAAAATTATCATGATCAGAAAGTTTGACAGGTTGAAGTTATATAAATATAATTTTCTTTGACAACCAATGTTCCCATGCAGATCGTCAAGTTATTTTAGAATTACGATATTTGCAAGCCTAAATTTTTTGTTTGTCTCGTTGGCGTTGCCGTGAAAATAAGCATGAATATTCTGTCAAACCACTGTTCTTTCAAATATTTTCAAGGGGAAATTTGCGTAGATGGAAATTAAAATAAAATATTCACTGTCAACAACAAGAATCCCTCGGCGTCGTCTAGTTGCGTAATTGTCACTTGTCAGGTCTCAGATTTATAACTTTTATCAAAATATTCTTTCAAAAATTGTTGTCTATGAAATCTTTATCATAAATAGCTTAAAATTTAAAATAAAGTCTGGATATAGCACATAAAGCAGGAGTGCTTTCCGAAGCCATTAGATTTTATATATAGTAGATAGGCACTAGGTAATTTTCTAAAAATAGAACAAAAACCAGCCAATGAAAAAAAATAATATCTCAGGTTATATGAATACAAATTAGGTAGAGGCGCTCTTTCAACAATTATTGAAGCATGCTTTTGATAACAAATACATACATATCTAGGAATGTTGAATGTTTTATTTATTTTTTTACATGCATTTGGTTTCCGTTTATAATGAACTACGATACGACTGGGACAAATAATGTTAGTCCCATGGTGTAAATATTCCTGGGTTTGTATGTTTGCAACGAAATCAAACATGTTAGTCCAAGGATGTAAATATTCCTCAATTTTTATGTTTGCAATGAAATCAAACATATGTACATCTAATATTTCCTCGGTGTGGCCGCGATGGTTCCACGAGGATTCCGTTTTCAAAAATTTGTCCACGTTGGGTCACGTAATTTAAGGTGGAAGTCCGCGATCGTCCACCCTGCTACAGATTTGGCTAATCAGTCCCCGTCGCGAAAATCCACCCAAAAACAAGGACTTTGCGTTCATCTGTGTGAGCTGTACAGTATTATTTGCGGGTCTATAACGTTTTTCTGTGTCAAACAGGGAGTGAGTGAATCACTGTCGTTTCCAACAGCAATTATCCTAGTATAAGTCTTATTTTACTGAACAAATGAGCTAAAAAATACGTGGTGAGATTATATAGATATTCAGGTGACAAAGTCAACGATGAGACAAATTTATTGGTTACTTCCTTGTACCAACTAAGTTATGAATGGTCAAAGTGGGGTTAGTTTAATTTCAATATCAAAAGATGCTTAAGAGAATAATCCCCAGTTTGACCATTGGGAGACAACCGAGTAATATTTCTCATTGAAATATTCTATACAGTATGCCGTTTTTGAGTCGATAAACTGTTATATGTACTTGTGACCAATCTAAAAGGTGATCATTTCGTAAATAAAATAGCAATATCTTTTGAAAACAACATATCTAAGATAGTAAGGTACTCTCTTATAGAGTGTACCCAAAATGATAAAAAATAAATTTAAATCCATGATAATAACCACTAAAAAATACTAAATGTCAGAAGAAACGCACCACTTGTTTCATGGCATCCAGTTTCTTAGATATTTATATATTATTAATTCTTATGTAATTCCGAAGGTCAAGAACAACCGAGCCGATTTTGTCAAAACGAATTATGGAATTATTTGCATTGAAAGTGAAAGAAGGCAAAAGTGAAAGATTTTCTTTCCGTAAATTCGTCTTGTTGTAATGTTTATTGTACAGAGTTACCAAAATAGTCAGTCCTGTCCATGTCTTATAGTTGGGAGCAACAACAGTTATTTTTTCATTGTTATAAGTTATTTTATCTTTTTTGGTGAAAAGGTCATTTTGGACAAATTTAAATTGAAATTCAAAAATCTCCCACTTTTTTCAGAATTGTGTAAACATTATTACATAAACATTGTGTAAAAATTTCAACATGTGTAAAAATTTCAACATGATCTGGAAAGTATTTGAAAAGATATTAGCGTTTGCACTTTAAGGTACAATGAATTGCACGTTACTGGTGCGTTACTTTTGTTGTTAAGTTTGGTAAATAAATTTTTATGATCAACAGTAAATAGTACGCTTATTTCCTTTTTACAGAATTCAACAGAATAGAAAGCACAGTATCCAAAAATGTATCCAAAACCATTTAACAACTATCTGCAAATGCCAAAAATGGAAAAGGTCTTGCCACTTCCTGATCCTCCTCTTCAAAATTTAGTGCATGCTTCTTTTCTTGTGAATTCTTCCATTAATCCATGGTAAATTTATTTCACGTTTTCGAGGATGAAAAAATATTTTGAAATGTGTTTTTGACGTTTTCAATATCTAAATATATTATGCATGTTAATGTTTCATCGGTTGTCTGTTATTAAGTGTAAATCGTTTTATATTTGAATTGAATTTTCACAAGGACAAAATATTTTTCTTGAAAATGAAAGTGAGAATAAAGTGTCTTGTAATGGCATTTATTTATCAGGTTCTTTTGTATGACGTCACAAAGGAGTCATCGATCGTTATTGCAGTACAATTCCTGGTAAACACGTGTCTTAAAGTCAATGATCGTTTTCAAAGATTATTTAGAAAGATTTTCATACAGCAGGAAAAAAGAATATTCCTTTTTATGTCTTTTCACTAAACATCCCTTAAATTTAAAATGAAAAGACATGGGGTAATACACACCAAATAAAGTCTTTACATAAACATTGTAAATTAACCAATGTTATTCTTCAACTTTATGTCACCATGAGTTACCCTTTCATTTCTAATTTGTTAATTATTGTTTATCAATTTAATATGGTTTGGCTATTTATTTATGAATTATATTAATATAATAATGGTTATGAAGACTAAATAATTTGACAACCTTTACCTTTCCTATCACGGTTAATCAGCAATTAAATCCTTTTAAATCAGGACAAGGAAATAAAATACCCAACAGAATCTAAGGGAAAAACGTCAAAGCAGTTGCGAAACCAACGGAAAATATTGTCAATCACAAAAAAGACCTCAGTGCATTTCAACATAAAAACCATAAACATTTATACTAAACCAAAGCTTGAGAATTTTCAGTATTCACCATGATTGTTAAAAGCTACAAAATTATATTATTAGATAATATGATAAAATCAGCCCTAATATCGTAAAAATGGTAGGTGTCATACTGATGGCCTAGCCCTGGTGATATTCGGTAGTCTCAGCCATTTTGAAGTTTTTAATTTATATTGGTGTGGTATCATCACCTTATTTGAATATGCAAATATTTCTATTTGTAATGTATAAATGAATATCATATCAGTGACACAAGATGCAAAGGACCTACATTTACTTCATTTACTTGATTGTACATTGTATGTGTATTTATCAAATTAAATGAAGTATGGTAATTTGATAATTAAATAGTTTGGAAAAGGATATTTAAAAAAAGGGAGATAATCTGATAAAAATATTTTATAAAGATATCACTATTCAAATTCACATTTTACAAATCGTATGGAAAGAAGTCGGTGACCCCATTTTTCTTTAGATTTTTTCAAAGTATGTTCAAAGAGCTAACATGAGTAAATTAGAAAGAAATCTGTTGAATCGTTTTAAAGAAAACAACAAAATACCTGGTTTTCCCTATATATTCATTAGAAATATATCATTATTTTGATATCAGTTATTTTACAAAAAAAGCACGGTGACATCTTTTTTTTTTTATTTTTATGTTACTATAATAATGAAATTTTCCTGAGAAAATAAAGAAAATTTATGGGAAAAATTTGGAGTACTTATCTACCTTTATACAGCTTTTTCGGACCCGGTAAAAAACTGGAAAATCCTGTATTGTCCAGGGCAAATACGTGGTTCTTTGAGTTTAATTGGAGAGCAATTATTTATAGTAAAGTATTTTCACCATGTAACGGTTTTTCTTAAATAATTGCTCCAATACAATATACATCAATGTAAAAAAATTAAGATAAAATTTACTATTTCTTCCAGTATAACATATATTTAACCACATTAGTTCCATGTAAATTTGGGTCTCGAGACCAATACAGCTAACCTCGAATATATACGGGGTAAATACAGAAACAGTTTATAGCACAATAATTATAATTTTGTAACATCCAGAAAACACTACTATTAAGGTATGCCTTTCTCGAGTTGGCTTTTCATTTTGCCTGAGCTGCACTGCCATTATTATATGAAAATATGAGAAAGGATGTGGAAAAAAAGTAAAAGGGTATATTGGACAAAAGGATTGGGGCTTCATTTATTGCAATGATCAATTTCAAGCAAATAAATCACAAATCAGAGCAGTTCATTACTGTATACTTCTGCTCAATACATACTTTTGATTCACATGAGTGGAAAAAAGTTAAGATTACTACTTGCGGTGTCGTTTTTTGTGACCCTTCGATTAATCTCAACAAGCTCTAACTTTTTAGTTTTTCATATTTTATTTTCAAATCGCAAAATATGCTAGAATTGACAAAGCAAACATATGCAGAATTAAAAGTGACTGACACTTCAGTATTATGATTTTTAACTTACATTGGCATGTGTACATTCCAGTTTAAAACTTGGCATTTCATTGGCTTTTGGTTGTTATCACTTCTAACGATAGTCTTGTTATTTAGTAAAGTCTTTAAGAATCTTGCGTTCCATTGGTCTAACTTAAAGTCTTTTTTCATTAACACCTCTGTAGCAGTATAAATACTTTACAATGATACCCGTTAAATTAGAAAAATGGAGAAATTTGATAAATTTAGAGAGTCAATACGAATATGGTGGCGAAAGAGAAAGCTAAGAGGAGTAAGATACGTAGAAGATATTCGCCCCCTATTTTCAGCAATAGAACATGAAGACTTTAGAGCGGCAAAAGAATTACTTCAGGCAGGAATTAGGGTAAACAGCAAAGATTCCACCGGTGCCAATGCATTAATTGTAACATGCAAGAAACCTACATGCAGAAATGAGCATGAAAGACTATGGTTTGTGAAATTTCTACTATGCCAAGGAGCTGACATGTATAGCCGTGATATCTATGGACACACTGCTGATTATTATACTCAGATTAATGGTTTAAAAGAACTTGACAGTTTACTGCTGGATTTACATGACTATTTTACACAAGAACAATAGCCAAAAGAGAGATAAAGTTATTCAGAAAGATGCTCGTCCGGTACATTTTCATCAAGATACCTACATTTGTTTCAGTGGACTACTGTGGGACTGTATTAATCGATAGTTTCTGTATTAATATTTGTTTTTATCTTATTATTGGATTGTAATTTTGACTCATGGGTATGTTTTATTCGTTAGATAAATATACATATTTTTCTATATATTTATTTTTTCTATAAAAAAATATCATTTGATTATAACAGTATGGAAAGAAAAAGGTTACCGAAAGAACAATTTCAAAGAAATTTTTAAATGGTATATAATTTATTCAAAGAGGGGGGGCAAGGGTATTAACTGTTATTGTGTTATTGGATAAAATTGATTCTCTGTTAGCTGTTATTGCAAAATAAAATGTTGTTTAGCTGTTATTGCGTAGTTCTGTGTTAGCTGTTATGATGAATATTCAGTTCACTGTTAGCTGTTATTGAAAAGTTCAGTTTGGTGTTATTACAAATATATACCCAAAAATTTTCGCGCCTTTTTATTTGCTGTGGTTAATTTGACTAGTTTTTTTCTTTATAGTTCAATTTAAAATAAATCGATTGATTGATTAGTTAGAGTTTAACATCCAGTGGGCAATATTTCAGCTATATCAGGACAAGAACAAGTTAATCAAAGTTAATAAAAAATAATAGTATGAGAAACAAGAAGCAGTTATAAAAGGGACAACAGGGACAAAGGGACAACGAGTTTTGATTGCCACTGGAAAAGGGGAGAAATGGGTAGGGACAGGAAAATTAGCCTTCCATACGAGTTCCAGAGACTCTGCTCTCTTTAGACAATATAGAAAGGGTCTTTATACTGCATGGAACATTGCATTTCTCCACACAGTTTGGCTACAATGGTTCGCGGTCAGGCTTTCTGTATTATGACCTGACTCAGACACATTCCCCTATCTACCAACTGGGGACGCGCCCGGCAGCTCTGTAGCCGGAGCCCCTGAAAACCAATTCAGGTGCCGGTAATTTGAAATAAAATAAACTCCCATCACAACATACATTTTATAACCTCAAGACTTGACACGTTTTTCTTAGAATTTTATATACTTGTTGCCCTTTTAATATCATATAATTTAACGGTGTTTTGGGACTTTTTTGCTCAAATTCCAATTTAAGATTAGCTTGATTAACCAGAATGTAGATGAAAAAGTTATACAGTTGTAGACAGTAGCTATATGATAAAAAAGTCAAATACTGAACTATATAGAAATCAGAATAGACTATATATGGCAAATTAGTCGTATGAATAATAATTCATCTCTACGACAAGAGTTAAAATTGAAAAATACCCATACAAGAAGTGAAATTGAACACCGCTTTATTTATTGCAATGATTAATTTCAAGCAAATAAATCACAAATCAGAGCAGTTCATTACTGTATACTTCTGCTCAATACATACTTTTGATTAACATGAGTGGAAAAAAGTTAAGATTACTACTTGCGGTGTCGTTTTTTTGTGACCCTTCGATTAATCTCAACAAGCTCTAACTTTTTAGTTTTTCATATTTTATTTTCAAATCGCAAAATATGCTAGAATTGACAAAGCAAACATATGCAGAATTAAAAGTGACTGACACTTCAGTATTATGATTTTTAACTTACATTGGCATGTGTACATTCCAGTTTAAAACTTGGCATTCCATTAGCTTTTGGTTTTTATCACTTCTAACGGTAGTCTTCTTATTAAGTAAAGTCTTTAAGAATCTTGCGTTCCATTGGTCTAACTTAAAGTCTTTTTTCATTAACACCTCTGTAGCAGTATAAATACCTTACAATGATACCTGTTAAATTAGAAAAATGGAGAAATTTGATAAATTTAGAGAGTCAATACGAATATGGTGGCGAAAGAGAAAGCTAAGAAGAGTAAGATACGTAGAAGATATTCGCCCCCTATTTTCAGCAATAGAACATGAAGACTTTAGAGCGGCAAAAGAATTACTTCAGGCAAGAATAAGGGTAAACAGCAAAGATTCCACCGGTGCCAATGCATTAATTGCAACATGCAAGAAACCTACATGCAGAAATGAGCGTGAAAGACTATGGTTTGTGAAATTTCTACTATGCCAAGGAGCTGACATGTATAGCCGTGATATCTATGGACACTCTGCTGATTATTATACTCAGATTAATGGTTTAAAAGAACTTGACAGTTTACTGCTTGATTTACATGACTATTTTACACAAGAACAATAGCCAAAAGAGAGATAAAGTTATTCAGAAAGATGCTCACCTGTTTTATGGACGTCCGGTACATTTTCATCAAGATACCTACATTTGTTTCAGTGGACTACTGTGGGACTGTATTAATCGATAGTTTCTGTATTAATATTTGTTTTTATCTTATTATTGGATTGTAATTTTGACTCTTTGGTATGTTTTATTCGTTAAATAAATATACATATTTTTCTATATATTTATTTTTTCTATAAAAAAATATCATTTGATTATAACAGTATGGAAAGAAAAAGAATACCGAAAGAACAATTTCAAAGAAATTTTTAAATGGTATATAATTTATTCAAAGAGGGGGGCAAGGGTATTAACTGTTATTTTGTTATTGGGTAAAATTGATTCTCTGTTAGCTGTTATTGCAAAATAAAATGTTGTGTTAGCTGTTATTGGGTAGTTCTGTGTTAGCTGTTATGATGAATATTCAGTTCACTGTTAGCTGTTATTGAATAGTTCAGTTTGGTGTTATTACAAATATATACCCAAAAATTTTCGCGCCTTTTTATTTGCTGTGTTAATTTGACTAGTTTTTTCTTTATAGTTCAATTTAAAATAAATTGATTGATTGATTAGTTAGAGTTTAACATCCAGTGGGCAATATTTCAGCTATATCAGGACAAGATCATGTTAATCAAAGTTAATAAAAAATAATAGTATGAGAAGAAAGAAGCAGTTATAAAAGGGACAACTGGGACAACGAGTTTTGATTGCCACTGGAAAAGGGGAGAAATGGGTAGGGACAGGAAAATTAGCCTTCCATACGAGTTCCAGAGGCTCTGCTCTCTTTAGACAATATAGAAGGGGTCTTTATACTGCATGGAACATTGCATTTCTCCACACAGTTTGGCTACAATGGTTCGCGGTCAGGCTTTCTGTATTATGACCTGACTCAGACACATTCCCCTATCTACCAACTGGGGACGCGCCCGGCAGCTCTGTAGCCGGAGCCCCTGAAAACCGATTCAGGTGCCGGAAATTTGAAATAAAATAAACTCCCATCACAACATACATTTTATAACCTCAAGACTTGACACGTTTTTCTTAGAATTTTATATACTTGTTGCCCTTTTTGATATCATATAATTTAACGGTGTTTTGGGACTTTTTTGCTCAAATTCCAATTTAGGATTAGCTTGATTAACCAGAATGTAGACGAAAAAGTTATACAGTTGTAGACAGTAGCTATATGATAAAAAAGTCAAATACTGAACTATATAGAAATCAGAATAGACTATATATGGCAAATTAGTCGTATGAATAATAATTCATCTCTACGACAAGAGTTAAAATTGAAAAACACTCATACAAGAAGTGAAATTGAACACCGATAGCTACATGATGAGAAAAGAAAAAAAATAATCAATAAAAATTCACACATACTGATTTTTGAAAGTTGTTCGAATCTTCGATTCTTGACAACTAAAAACATGTTGATAAATTCACACATACTGATTTTTGAAAGTTGTTCGAATCTTCGATTCTTGACAACTAAAAACATGTTGATAAAACACAAAGCAGTAAGACAATGTAATATTCAACTGCGAATTTCATTTTTAGCATCACTAAGACAATACTTCTTGTGGCATTTGAGTTTGTCAGTTCTGAGATAGGACTCAATAATTTTATTCACGAAAATAATTAGACTTCATGCGAGCTGTTACTACTAGAGGGGGTAGAACTGTAAAAGTGTCTAAAAAATTCAACTAACCTAATCCAAGACATTTAAAAAAAGTTTAGGGCTATTGTATTTTTCGCCTTGTACAGTGATAATGAGTAACAAATAAAGTACTTTTTAGTCACCTACCGGCGATAGCCGAAGGTGACTTTAGGTTTACGCTCTATCCGTCCGTCTGTCTGTCTGTCAGTCCCGCATCAGTTTTCTGATATTTTTTTTCTTAGAGATATTGATCTGATATTTTGTATGCGAGTCTACCTTAATGAGTTACAGACCAAGATAAAGTTCGGTTTGGGTCCACTGACTTTTGGCAGAGTTTTGGTCCTTTTAGTAAAATATCAGTTTTCCGCATTTATTTTCCAAATCGTTACAGGTATTGATCTGATAATTGATATGTGAGTCACAGACCAAGTTAAAGTTTGGTTCCGATCCACTGATTTTTGACGGAGTTATGGGCCTTGGACTTAGAAAACAGTTTTACCATGTTTCTAGTGTAATAAAGCCTTGTCCTACCGGTAGGGGACTTGGTATTGCCTTGCAATACGATCCACGCTTGTTGATAATGAAGTCAATGAACATGTTTGTGATGAACAATGATGGCCTATGAATTTATATCTCCTCCACAAGAAAGTGTTATTGAATAACATGACTGTGATCCAAGTTTAACATTTATATGTCAGCTGTTATTGACTTGATATACACTGTTAGCTGTTATCACTTATTTGACTTAACTGTTATCTGTTATTGGAAAAAATCAATTTGCTGTTATGGGACCCCCCTTGCCCCCTCCCCTTTCAAACGGAAATGAATAAAATAAATTCTACAACACTAGAAAAATTATAAGTCAAAAACATTGATATACAAAACACTTCTCAAAATGTATAATTTAGAATAAATTTCATTATCCATTTTTTTTGTATTTGTTTTATGTCCCTGAAACCTGCAGTATTTGAGTATGTAAAGGTAAATGTTATTTTTCTTCACATGCAAACATAATTTTTTTTAAGATTCAGATAAAAAATATTATTTTCGACTGAGATATTGTTTCCCACTCCAAAAACTTTTATATTTTCTGAGTAGAAGATTCATTATGATTTCTACAAAGAACTAGATATTTATTCAGAAGATCCTTCTTAAATAATGAGTGTTTTTACTGTTGTAGTGCTACAGTAAGGTAATTGGGTGGATGTTTTTCATCTGTGTGTGTGTGTGTGTGTATGTGTGTGTGTGTTATTTTTCAGGTCCGTACTGATATTATGTCTTTCTTTCTTTCTTGGTTTTTCTGATGTTGCCATTGTCCTTGGGTGTCTTTTGTTTTCCGAGATTGCAATTGTCATTGAATTATTCGTTATAAAAACTGACAGTTTGATTCTAACCTACTTAACTGGAACATGCTACTTACTGACATTATTATATACAATTGAACTTGTATTGGTGTGTGTGTGACATTCCATTAAGTGTCACTTTCCATCATTTTTGGCGAGGAACTTTTTTCATATTCATACATGTGAAAAATTAAATAAATTAATTTATACAGCATAGCATTTCCCAATGTAAATGATCAAGAATATTGACGCTACACACGGGAAGAATATATTGAAAATTTTCATATATTGTGTGGTCTTGTGAATGTT